>JAGFNX010000033.1:0-89722 GCA_017657125.1 Scopulariopsis brevicaulis
GGGGGGGGGGGGGKGGGGGYGGTGTGGGGGGGGGGGGGGGGGGGGGCAGGTGCGATGCAGGGCCGTTGCCCGTTGACGAGTTAGTGAGTTGGTGAGTTGGTGGTGGGTATTAGTCAGGGGAATGGAGGACTTGGCTTGTGATTTATGTAATGATTCCTGGCTTGTGATTCATTTACGTCTTTCTTGGACGTGGTTTATTACTCGTGGCCCGTGGTTTGCTCTTGATTTGTGGTGGTTTACTCTGCTCGTCGTCGACCGGTGAGGGGGCCGGTATTATCCGGCGAGTCCTCGTCTACCGCCGTTCCGTGTCTTTCCGCGGCGTCACCTGGAGATGTTCGACAGCACGGGACCACGAGGTTATGATGGCACCTGGAGCCGGTTTTTGGTATCGGCGCGAGCTGGTGCGGCGCGGTCCTGGACCCCGAGGTTCTCCGAGGCGTCCTCGTTCTCCAGCTGTCGTTACGTCTTCTAGGAATGGAAATGACTAACGCAGGAGATTGGACCCTATCATGAGGCCTGGTCGTCGAATGCGGGTAGCCCTACTTGTAATGCTGCGCACCTCGCTACAGCCCTCACCTCGGACGCTCGTCCTCGAGCAGCCAACAACGCGAAACGGGCGCGTCACCATCTGGCTCTCCATCCCCACCGAAGAGCCGAAGAGCCCATGAGCGCCGCCAGGCCAGGAAGCAGACCGCGACGAACAACCCCTCACCGCTGTCTCGGATACCCGCGACCGCTCAGCCAGGTCCTCCCCCTCCTACAGCCAGCGCATCAGCACAACGAGGCCAGCCTTGGAACCAACCACCCCCACATCCTCCCACGGGCGGGAGGCAGGTCGCACCTCGGACGAGCTCAAATCCGGAAAGTCGTCGCACGGGAGGATGTTGGGCCAGGGAAATAGAGGGCTCGAGTGGGCATGGCGCTGGGTGTGCTTGCAGGGCCACCGCCGGGATCCCGGCGGGCTTCGGTGTAACATGTCGTGGGTGGTTGGAATTCGATGCGGCCTGCCGGTGTGGTACGCTGTACCTTGGCGGGCCAGCTCACGCCCATGATCCTGCGATGCTCACGGTTTGGGAAGGGAGTCCGGCTTTTCTTCTGGAGGCATCCTCGAAGGCCTGAATTCGTCGTGGTCCCGATATCGTGGTGTAAGACGCCAGCTTGCGTGTTTCAGCTTCCGGTGCCGCCCGCGGTTGAGCTGAAGCGGACGGCTCGGAGGAAGACCCACTGGTGCTTCAGGGCTGTAGGCTGAGGCTTCGGCAGATGCCCCGGGTGGGTCTTTCCGCTCGGAGGCGGCTTCGGTGCATACGAGGAAGATCCCCGTCCGTGTCCAAGGCTATTTCTGGCTCATGCTTCTTTGTTTTTTTGGGGGGGCACCTGGTATCATCCAGGGGTTATCCCTGCGACTGTCCTTCTGAGCAAAAACCGAGTGGTGAGGTCGTTCCTTCAGCCAGCGGCAAGGTCGCGGTTCAAGGGAGTGTTCTATGTGTGGACTACTCGGTACAATCAGTTGAGGAAGCGGTATCACTTGGGTAACATGGTCATTCCCACGTCCAGAGGTAGGAGTTTCCGACTGGAGCTCCGCCGCCAGATCTTCCACTCCGGAGTAATGATGGAGAGATGGAAGTCCATCCAAACGCCGGCCGACTTCTAGCCTTCGCGGCCACCTCACCGCTTGATGCCGTGCAACGGCTGGCTGCACCGTCCCGCCAGGCCACGCTTACAGGGCTCAGTCATGGCTATCCGGAGTCAGGGTCCCCTGTTCAATCTCCGTCTCGCCGGCGGAGATGGGGGTCCGGGTGTCGCCATGGTCGTGCCGGAAAGCCATCGAGTGGTGGTTTACAGTGAAGTAAAGCGGTCTGACGTCGTGTCTACGTGAGGTCAAGCTATCATCCTCCATGTGCAGCAAGGACTGGAGCTTATCGCGGATGCCATTGCCAGCGGGTCTACGACTATGCCACCCCGGAAGCAAAAGCTAGCCACCCGCTCCAGGGACTGCTCATGCTGAAGGCACGGGGCTGGGGCCGTGTGACGCGGTGTCCGCCGTTCAGCTCTGGTGGCTTGCAGGTAGGGCAGAACTCGCCATGTGCTACGCCGGGGCTGGGCGGGTGGCACGAGAGCACTCGCCGGCCAGGGACGGGCCCTTCCCGGCGGCTTGCGGTGGCGTTTTTCCTTTTCTTCTTCTTATTCTTCTTCTTCTTCGACCAAGTTGGGCTGGGGGATGCACACGCATGTGTTCAGATGGGGGTCGGCAGACCCGATTTGGGGGCTGCGGTGCTGTCATGATTGGTCTTTTCTACGAGAGGGTGCTGTGTAGTCCGCAGTCGGACGTGTTTTCTGTCGTCATGTCGAATGGGGGGCAGGGCAGCGTGGCCGTCCCGTCCCGACGGGTATCTGAGGCGGCCTCCCGGCAGGAATAGCCGCTACCGCGACCGTTGCGCCTTTCGGCACTCGGGCGAATGCCGCCGATGAAGCCGGTAACCACGGTCCACGGGGATGGGCACCAGATCCCGTCACGCGTTGGGAACGATGCGAAAGCCGGGCAAAAACAAATGATCCCGACGCTAAGCCCGCGCGCGATGCACCTGTCGCGATGGTGCGGCGCTCCCCGCTCACCTGAGATCGCGCTACAGATCGGCCGAAAACCACGCCGTGGGTTCCTCGAGATCGGGGATCTCGCTGCGCGGGGTATAGCGTGGGTCGCGCGACGTTTCGTAAATAGACCAAGAATTGAGGCTGGGTGAGCTCTGGGGGAGGCGATCAAGTTGGATACGAAGAGGTTCAAACACGAAGGTCTGGGTAACGCGACAGGTTGCCCGCGAGGGGAATTAGCCTGCAGGGGGGACCCTACCAGCAGGCCGTTCGCCTAAGCGGCAGTGGCTGTGCCCGTTTCCTCCGAAATCAGGGACCAGGGGCCGGGAGCCGGAAGTGCATTCCTGGGTTGGTTGGCGGCCGGGGGAAGGGCCGATCGCTTCCCGGTTGGGCGGGAGTGTGGGTCCCTTGGGAGATCCGGACATGGAAGCAGAAGCCGGATGAATGACGGGGGCCTTTTTGGATGGCCCGTGTTGACGTAACCGTCCCAAGAAAGAGTGGGCATTGCGGAGCGCCGATCTTGGTGCGCGATTTGCCGAGGCCGGATCGGAGGATCTTTCCCGGCGAGAGGCGAGGATGCGAAGGAAAGGTGGTTGGTGAGCAGTGAGCAACGAGCAGTAAGGGGAGATCATTGCCCGAGGGGGGGTTGCGAAAGATGCCAGGATCTCGCCGCGTACGGGGGTGCGGCGGAGCCGAGAGCGCTGCGGCGGCTGGGATCCCGGCTGCGGGCGAGGGATGGGATGTGGAGGAGATGGGGATGGGCATAAATACGAGGTCCGGACCCGTTTGTTTTCGGGCTCTCGGGACGCTCGGTTCTTTTCTTCTTTTGGATCAGTATCAAGTGACTTCATATTAGATCATTGCGTTGCCACCCTTATTACCCGTACCTGGTTTCGTTTTGCTAGAGACGAATTGGTATATATCCGGACTTGACTGACCACCTGCGCCGAGACATTTCTTCACCGAGACAAGTTCACCAAGACAGCTTGACACCAAGACATCCTACCACGGACCTACATCGATAATCTCGAATCGCAACGGAATACTCTGAATCACAGACACAGCAGAACCGCCGCAACCATGAACTTCCTCGCCTCGCTCCTCCTCCTCACCCCGGCCCTCGCCCTCCCGGCGCCCCAGGACCCGGTCCCCACGCCCTCGTCGACGCCCACCTCGTCCGCCCCCTCGTCCTCAACCTCCTCCTCGTCCACCGCCTCCTCCTCCGCCTCCTGCTCCGACAAGTCCATGGCTTTCCAGGGCTGGGACCTCACCTCGTTCTCCCTGACCAACACCACGCGCCGCCCCGCGCCCTCCACCGGCCCCACGACGCTCTCCGAGCTCAAGTTCACGGTTGAGAGCTCCGTGCTAGATTACGTCGTCGAGTGCCGCGCGACGGTCGAGGAGGGCGCCGGTAGCAGCGGCGGGAACGGGACCGCGGGGAACGGGACGACGGGGTTGATTGGGATTGCGAAGGCGGCTGAAGAGGATGAGGCGGCGTTTGACGGGAGGCACGAGTTTAGGTGCGAACCGCCGGCGGACGTGGAGCAGGACGGGACCGTACTGTTTAGCTACGAGGCGGAGAGCGGGGAGCTTCACATGAAGCAGAAGTGGGTGTGTCACGAGGACCCCATGTGGCCGTAAGTTCTTCCCCCCATCACTTGTTTTTCCACCCCTCCACCATTCTACTACAGTGTCTTCCCCTACCATCCATCACCCCTGCCACATCACTTTATGATGAGGAAAACACTGGAGTGGACTGTGCTAACGGGGTGTTTAGCGCGTACTACACCGGCACCGGCACCGGCACCGCGGAGCTCGAGTGCACCGAGGGCGAGGACGAGATCAACGAGGACTGGGAGGCCGACGGCGGCGAGGACTACGCCACGCGCACGACCGAGTGCGCCGAGACGGAGGTGTCGGTCGAGCTCGAGAAGATTGAGGCCATTGCTTAAACTCGAGAAAGTAGAAACGGGGCATGATGTCGTTTGGACAGTATCGTTCAAGGGTCGGAGATTATGGTAGGATAATAAGGGGTGTGGGGATGAGGAAAGATAATACGGAGATAGGGGGATGAGGGAGTAAGGAGGATAGGGGTTGCTTGGCATCGCGTGTTGACATCATGTCACATTGATGAAAGGACCCCTGGGTGAATACGCGTGTTGCTCGCATGGAGCGGCATTAATGGGAGAGAAGATATCCAGTAATAGAAGTTTGCGCACTTTGCAACCAACGTCACTGCACCTCCTTTCCCCTCGGGAAATGCCGAGCTGGGGGCAAGCGACGAGCTTGTTCCTCGTTCGTCGCGCGCTGTGATTCGCCTGGTCGTCTGGGAATACGCGGAGTGGAGGCCTGCCCCGCCGCGGGGCGAGTGCGCTCGAGCCTCGAGGTGCTTTAGCGTAATCGTAATCGTATCGCCGTCGCGCTCGTTCCACCCGTCCCTCTGGGCGCGAGGCACTCGCTGGGTTAGCAGGCTACACCGTATTCGGGTTGGGAAGCGTGTAAGGGGAGGAGGAGGGGGCCGGAGGGTCGAATGATATATAAGTCGGGCCACCCATCGTCAGACCCCAGGTCTTGCTCGGCATCACTCGACTTCCACGATTCCCACCGCGACTCTACTTCTACCCCGGCTTCTTAAGAGATACCCAGTCACCATGTCCCTCGAGAACTACACCGTCGTCGTCACCGGCGCCGCCGGCGGCCTCGGCAAGACCATCGCGAGAACCTTCCTCGCCGCCAACGCAAACGTCGCCATCTGCGACGTCTCGGCCCCGCGCCTCGCCTCCGCCTCGGAGGAGCTCGCCGCGTCGACCCCGGAGCGCTTCCTCGCGTCGCAGACGGACATCACCGACGAGGACGCCGTAACCTCGTTCTTCGCGGCTGTGAAGGAAAAGTTCGGCAAGGTGGACATGCTGGTTAACAACGCGGGCATAATGGACGTCTTCGACCCCGTCGGCGAGACGGAGAGGACAATGTGGGACCGCGTCATGGGCGTCAACGCGACGGGGACCTTCCTCTCCACCAAGGCGGCCGTGAACCTCATGCTCCCCGCCGGCGGCGGCACCATCGTCAGCGTCGGCTCCGTCGCCAGCTACCGTGGCGGCGCGGCCGGCGCGGCCTACACCGCCAGCAAGCACGCCGTGGCCGGCCTCTCCAAAAACACGGCGGCCTTCTATGGGCACAAGGGGATCAACTCGATCGTGCTGTACGTGGGCGGCATGGACGAGACGAACATCGCCGAGAGCTTCGCTAGTGGGAGGGCGAACATGGAGGGGCTGGCGAGGCAGAAGGAGCTGATGCCCGGGTTCGTGTACGGGGAGACGAGCGTGCCGCTCGCGGACGTGGCCAAGTATTGTGTGTTCTTCTCGGATAAGGGGGTTGCGGCTGCTTCGAATGGGGCGGAGGTTACTGTTAATAAGAACTGGCCGTCTGCTTAGGCGCGGGGGCTCGGGGGTTATGTATGGAGGGAGTATTGTCTATGGGTTGAATTGATATCCAGCATTGCGTTCTCTTTACAGTCTCGTGTGTGATGGCGAGGGTGAGAAGGAGATATTTGGTAGTGAGTGGTCCGTGTCGGCATGGCTGGCCATCGCCGTTAGTACCAGCGAGGAGAACGGACTTCCCACGCGCAGAGCAGACCCCAGTCGCCACGGCGGATAATGACGAGCTCTAAAACAGGCGGTGACGAGGGTGGCCACACCCCCCCTCCCCAGCCCACAAGCCACCCCCAGACAAACCCCACGGCGGACCGTTCCCCGTGCGGGGAGCTGCGGGCCCCGACTGCCGGGGTCCTCCGGGTCGGGTCGCTCTCGAACACCGTGATCACGCCTGCAAATCCCTACACTCGCGGGACGTTTCTCCTCCTATCGAGAATGCTATCAAGCAGAAGAAGTAATACAGAAAAGAAGGTTCTAGAGCGAAGGCGGCGAGATCTGCCCCATCGCCAAGCGGGAGACGACCAGAATCGCCAACAGATCGGGTCGGGATCTCGGGGGCATCCGAGGGGCCGTCGCCACTGAGGCTACCGGAGGATTCAGACAACCCACATTACCAAGAAGAAAGAGTGAAGGAAAACTATCAGCTTAGCGCTTAGGCACCTCTGAGTCAAACGTTTCCCTCGCAGGGTCTCGCGGCCCGTTGACTCACGAGTTACCAAAGTTTTGCGTGGAAGATGGCATGAGGCCAGGACCGGCGCCGAACGACGTCCAGGAGAACCCAGTCCGGATGTCACCGTAAAACGCACGGCGGGGGTGTATGCAGCTCAGCTGCAAAGGGGGTCCGTAATGGAGGGACGCGTGCCTGGACGAACGCTTCCCGTCCAATCGAGCAACCGCATGTCCACTCTCTTTCGCGGCTGCGGACAGAGGGGCGCAGAGAGGGGGCTCGGCAAGGCGGTGAGACACGCACGGCTTATGGCTAGCACGCCCCCGGGAATGGAAGCTTATCTCGCAAGGTTTTGCTTTTCTCCCTCCCGCGTGCTTACCGCTCGCCTTCGTTGGGGGCGGCCTCGGAACGTTCCCCCCATCCCCATGGATGGTAGTTGTAAGTGGACTGTAAGTGGTGGCGTTTTAGAGTACAAAAGTCTACACGTTAAGAAATTCAGTAGGTCAATCCGCCACCGCTGTCGACAAGATGGGATAACAAGGGGTCATTTTCGATGGTGGTGGGATACATTTAGATTTTGAGCCGAGGTCGAGGTACTTCCTGAAGGTTCCGCGTCCCAGGGGAGCGCGCTCTCTTGACGCTTTGTTTGAGTTTGGGTGGCGGATTCAGGCTTGGGTTCTAGCGCCGTCCATCCCGGGACCGGGTCGGGAGAACCGAGCCGAACTGGCCTGCGGCTTTTGGCTTTTGCGTTTCCGGCGTTGGGTGCTGGGACAGAGAGACCTTGCTTTTGGGTGTTGGCCGAGCTGGCGGGAGATCGGGATGCTCCTCGGTCCAGCGTGTCGTGTTACCGGTCTGGGGAAATATCATTTTGAGGATCCCCGTCATGGGGGCGGATGGTCCGATCGTGATTCCGCTGAACCTTGTAAATCAGAGTCTTAGATTCCTGCCCGGCTCGGCTGTCACACGCAGACTGGAACAGAGTCTCACGTCCAGTGCCCATCCAAGGCACAGCAATCCGCACGAGGTGAGACCCCAGATTCACAAATGCGAACGACGCCGGGGCGCAGCCCCCGGAATGTCAGCCCAGCGGAATGCCAGGGGTTCGTCATAGGGCTCATCCCCAGGAAACCCCAGCCGTTGCGCCATGACGAAGGAGCCCGGGACAAGGGTCTCCCGCACACCGCTCCACATCCACACTCGCAGAAGACCATCGCGAGGGACAGGGACAAGGCTCTCTCGCCCCCTTGGCTCGGACCCGGCCTTGGCCCCGACTTTCTCGAACGCGGGCAAGTCCAGCGCCCGGGGTAGGCCGGGGCAACCGCCTTCGTCCTTGGCGCCCGTTTCCCGATGAACGAACAGGGGCCGCATCTCTGGGAAAAAAAATCTTTCTGCCGGCGAGGGGACTCCACCGGAGCTGGGATCCCGATCCGGGCCAGAGTTGGGGTGGAGCTGCTTCCGGCTTCTGTGGAGAACCCTGCTCGTTGGGTTTGGAGGCGTGGCGAGGGGCCCAACGCCACTTCCGCCCCGCTCAGAACTGCGAGGGTCGAGGGAAAATGTCCCGCCGAGGCCTGGACACGTTCGCCTGGATGAAAAGTGACATTTTAAACAGGCGGTGGCCCATGTTACGAGGCGCGGGAATGAGCAGCCAGATGCACTGGAACAGACGCAGGAGCACAGGGGCCAGAGCGGCAGGAAACTTTTCTGCCAGCCAGTTGACTTCCGGAACCCCTCACTTCAACTCAAGCGAGCGCATGAAAAATTATCAACACACCGCCCCAGTAATCTCACCCCTTGCAGCCTAGCGCGGCGAGGCCGATAAGCCAGATAAGCGGGAATGTGCTAGCTGCCCTAGTGGGGCCAGTAGCGAGGGGCAACTTCTTTCGCAAGGCGGTGAAGGCCGGGCCCGCGGCGGGCAAGAATTGGAGGGGCACGGCGTACCGATACCTCGCTGATGTATAGTGGGGCTCAGCTGGACGGGGCCCAATGACGACCGCGGGATACCAAAGAGGTATCAAATAGGGAGCCCCGAAACTTAGAGTGCCAAAAAAATTCCAAGGCGAAGGGGAAAAAAAAAAAAAAGAGAAAGGTTGTCCCTCTGTGCCTGGGATAAAAAGACTTCTTCCCCAGCCCGCCCAGCTCCCTGCTCTCCTTCTCCTCTTTCTCCCCTCCATCTACCACTCTTTTTTCCTTTCTCCTCCTTTCTTCTTTCCCAAGGGAACCGTCTTTTCCCAAGGAACAAAAAGGAAAAAGAAAAACACCCTTGTCTTCGCACAGGAACCCCGCGAAGCCAACTTTCCGTCTTTTCGGCGCACTTCGACTGCCGACGCATTATAGACGGCTCGCTCTCGGATAGACGATAGAGCATAGAACGAAACGACGATACCCACGATTACGAATAATACCCACACACCAACCGTCACCATGACTGAGAACCAGAAGTCCGTCAAGGTGCTCGACGAGCTCATGCAGAAGCTCTCCATCTCCAAGGAGGCTGCTGCCGTCAAGGAGGCCTCGGCCAACCTTGCGAGCTTCATGAACGGCCGCATCGAGGACCAGGCTGCTCCCTCCAAGTAAGTCCATATCGAACTTTCCTTTCTCTCCTGTCTGCGGAAATTTGCCCCCACCAAGGTTTTGGAACTGGAGTTTTTTCTCTGTTTCCAAAACTTCGCAACGAAACTTTGGAATATCCGTGGCGCTGGGCCCTCGGGTCGCATTTTTGGGATTTTTTTTGCCCAAGGTGTGGCGAACAGGGCACAGCCTGCGGCCAGGTTTCATACCAACCCCCAGCACATGCATGCAAGGCGGGCTTCCGCTGCACCAGTGCCTGCGCCGGAGCGGCAACGAAAAATTTTCTTGCCAAATCCGGGCCAGCCACTACCCCTCCATCCAATGACGACCCCGCCTCCTTGGCTTCTCCCGAGGGGCCACACCCCCCCCACCACCCCTCATTTTCTTGGCACCCAAAAAAAAAGTTGCACTTTATTATTTCCCGCACCAGACGCTAACCACGTGCGCTCAACAGGACCATCGAGGCGCTCCAGAAGAGCCTCGCCAGCAAGAAGGATGCCGAGGCCCGCGAGAAGGCGCTCGTCGCCATCCGGAGCATCGCCCAGCACTCTGAGCTCTCCGCGCACGTCGAGCCTTACCTCGTCGCGCTCCTCCCCGCCATCTTCTCCGCGGCGGCCGACAAGGTCGCGGCCGTCAAGGACGAGGCCAAGGCCGCCGCCATCGCCATCAGCGAGGCCCTCAACCCCAACGCCCTCAAGGCCTGCCTGCCCGCCATCAACGCCTCCGTCACCTCCGCTCAGAAGTGGCAGGAGAAGATGCTGGCCCTTGACTTCCTTGACACCTTCGTCAAGGCCTGCCCCACCCAGGTCTCGTACCGTGTGCCCGACCTGATCCCCGTCGTCTCCGAGGCCATGTGGGACACCAAGAAGGACGTCAAGGACCGCGCCTACCAGACCATGGAGAAGATCTGCGCTCTGATTGTCAACAAGGATATCGAGCGCTTCATCCCCGAGCTCATTAAGTGTATCGCCAAGCCCGAGAACGTCCCCGAGACTGTCCACCTTCTCGGTGCCACCACCTTCGTCACCGAGGTCCAGGGCCCCACCCTCGCCCTCATGGTCCCTCTTCTCGACCGTGGTCTGGTCGAGCGTGAGACCGCCATCAAGCGGAAGTCTGCCGTCATCGTCGACAACATGTGCAAGCTTGTCGACGACCCCAACATTGTCGCGCCCTTCCTGCCCAAGATGATGCCTGGCCTGCAGAAGAACTACGACACCCTCGCCGACCCCGAGGCCCGTGAGAAGACCAAGCAGGCCCTCGAGACCCTCATCCGCGTCGGTGAGATCAAGGACGGCGTCATCCCCGAGCCCCGCGACGACGGCCAGGTCAAGGTCGTCCTCGCCAAGCTCAACGAGGTCATCCCCTCCAAGTACGCCGCCACCGCTGAGAAGCTCGCCCCCGTCGTCGAGTACGCTGCCGCCATCGCCGGCCAGCTCAACGACGAGAGGGACGACGTCTCCTCGTCGTGGGCCCAGAACATCAAGCCCTACATCTCCGTCATCGTCGGTGACGCCGACGCCGAGGCCACCGTCGAGGCCTTCCGCAAGCGCGCCTCCCCTGGTGCCCAGGCCGGCATCGAGGAGGAGGAGGACGACCAGGAGGGCGAGGACCTGTGCAACTGCACCTTCTCGCTCGCCTACGGTGCCAAGATTCTCCTCAACCAGACCCACCTCCGCCTCAAGCGCGGCCAGCGCTACGGCCTCTGCGGCCCCAACGGTTCCGGCAAGTCGACCCTCATGAGGGCGATCAACAACGAGCAGGTTGAGGGCTTCCCCAAGCAGTCCGAGGTCAAGACCGTCTTCGTCGAGCACGACCTCGACGCCGCCGACACGGAGATGACGACCATTGAGTGGACCATGAAGAAGCTCGCCGAGGCCAAGCTCGACATCAGCGAGGAGAGTGTCATCGAGGGTCTTCGGGAGTTCGGCTTCAACGAGGCCATGATTAAGGGCGAGATCACCGCTCTCTCTGGTGGTTGGAAGATGAAGCTCGCGCTCTGCCGTGCCGTCTTCGAGAAGCCCGACATTCTGCTTCTCGACGAGCCTACCAACCACATGGACGTCAAGAACGTCAAGTGGCTGGAGGAGTACCTCAAGACCTCGCCTTGCACGTCGATCATCGTGTCTCACGACACCGGCTTCCTGGACAACGTCTGCCAGCACATTGTCCACTACGAGCGCTTCAAGCTGAAGCGCTACAAGGGCAACCTTGCCGAGTTCGTGCGCAAGTGCCCCTCGGCCAAGTCGTACTACGAGCTCGGCGCCTCGGAGATCGAGTTCACCTTCCCCGAGCCCGGTTTCCTCGAGGGTGTCAAGACCAAGGCTAAGGCCATCCTCCGTGCGACCAGGATGTCGTTCCAGTACCCCGGCACCGAGAAGCCCCAGATCGAGGACATCTCCTTCCAGTGCTCGCTCGGCTCGCGTATTGCCGTCATTGGCCCCAACGGTGCCGGCAAGTCTACGCTCATCAACGTGCTCACTGGTGAGCTGATCCCCACGGTCGGTGAGGTCTACCAGCACGAGAACATCCGTATCGCGTACATCAAGCAGCACGCGTTCGCCCACATCGACCACCACCTCGACAAGACCCCCTCGGAGTACATCCAGTGGCGCTTCCAGACCGGCGAGGACCGCGAGACCATGGACCGCGCCAACAAGATCGTCACCGAGGACGACGAGCAGGCCATGAACAAGATCTTCAAGGTCGAGGGCTCCGAGCGCCGCATCGTCGGCATCCACTCGCGCCGCAAGTTCAAGAACTCGTACGAGTACGAGTGTTCGTTCGTTCTCGGCGAGAACGTCGGCCTGAAGAACGAGCGCTGGGTGCCCATGATGACCGCCGACAACAGGTGGCTCCCCCGTAACGAGCTTCTCGCGTCCCACCAGAAGCTCGTCGCCGACGTGGACATGAAGGAGGCTCTCGCTTCCGGTCAGTTCCGTCCCCTCGTCCGTCGCGAGATTGAGACCCACTGCGCCAACTTCGGCCTCGATGCCGAGCTGGTGTCTCACTCGCGTATGCGCGGTCTCTCCGGTGGCCAGCGTGTCAAGGTCGTCCTCGCCGCCTGCTCGTGGCAGAGGCCCCATCTCATCGTCCTCGATGAGCCGACCAACTACCTTGACCGTGACTCGCTTGGTGCCCTCTCCAAGGCGCTCAAGAAGTTCGAGGGTGGTGTCATCATCATCACTCACAGCTCCGAGTTCACCAAGGATATCACCGAGGAGGTGTGGGCCGTCATGGACGGCAAGATGACGCCTTCCGGCCACAACTGGGTTCAGGGCCAGGGCGCCGGCCCCCGCCTGAAGGGCGACGATGAGGATGAGGAGGACAAGTTCGACGCCATGGGCAACAAGATCACCGGCACCAAGAAGGCCAAGAAGCTGACTAGCGCCGAGCTGAGGAAGAAGAAGAAGGACAGGATGGCGCGGAGGAAGAGGGGTGAGGAGGTGTTCTCTGATGATGACTTGTAAGGGGTTTCCTGATGAGAAGCATTTTCCATATCTGTTTGGGCATTTGTTTTCTCTCTTCCTGGGTTGAACTGGGGAGATGAGCTTCGTTGGCGTTTGGATCGGTAGTTTCAAAAGTTGGGACTTGTTTTGTGCCGATAGATGAATTGATGATTAGTTAGAGAACCTTGTGTGTGTCTTGATTGTCGTGCTTCGTGATACTCGTGATGGTTGTTCACCTCCGTGAGCCCTTTTATATTTGGTGTATTCCTTCCCTGACCCATCACCTCGGTCCCGCTGAAACTAGCGGAGAGGCCTGGAGCCCTTTGGTGAAGTATTATCTGACGAGAGGAGGATTAGACGACGGTTTTCCCGTCTACCTGGGGATTGTCGACTCTCAATCTGGTCCGCAGGTCCATCGTTTCACGTCTCGATATGGCTGCGATATCTCAAAGAGTTGGGAATCAGAAAAGAGGTCCCCGATGACCTTGCCCTCCCGTCCACGGTTCCCTTCGCCACGGCTTGCAGATGACTTCTGCTCATTGTCGAGGACGAGCCGCCGCTGTGAAGATCCGTCCGTATTCGAGGCGAAAAGAACGTAGCCCTTCTAGAGTCGCGTTCCAAAGGTCTCGATGTCTGACCTGGCTGCCGGTCGTTGCTCTCTGTCTCTTGGGCGTTATGGGGCCTGAGTACGGGTGCGGGTGCGCTGAGCTGGTGATGAAAGGGGACTTTTGTGGTTTGACCTACTCCTCCCGGGTGTACATGCGACTTCCCTCGCTTCGCCCTCGCTCCTTCCCTCCACGGAAACCATGTATCGTGATTTGATGACTGCTCCGTGCCGGCACTCAAGACAAGGAAGGCGCGATGGTCCCCGCGAGTCACATTGCTCCGCCGAGGAGAGAAGAGCTGTGCTGGGCTGGAACTCTTCGACCTTGTTATCGCCACCAGGTCGTTTGCCTCTGCAGTCCATCATAGTACTCCGTTACCGACTACTGATTATCGTATATCTGCTTCATCGTTAAACCCTGTTCTCGACAGTATTCTAGAAACAACCGGAGCAGCCACACGGGATATTCCACGGATAGGGCCAAGCCACCGAGATGAAGCTCGCATCTGTCCTCGCAGCCATTGCCATCGCCGCCCAGGCCGCCCACGCTACCAACGCTGTCAATACTACGAATGCCGTCCCGGACGTCGCCGTGGATGCCCCTTCGGACGGCGAGCCCGAGCTCTCCTACCCCGACGAGGACTGCCCCAACCCGAAAAAGGTGCCGCACTGCTGCGCCCACGTCAGGTTCCGGAATAAAGTGGCGAGGGCCCATAACTGTCATGCAAGTAAGTTCTGCCCAGCACTCCCCCTCCCCGCTCCCCCTTCCCCCTGGGCTTCACCTTTACCTTACGCCCCTGTTTTGGTCGCGACCGAAGGTGTCGGGACGCGGAACTGATGACGGGACGGAAATAGTCGTCAAGCAACCCGGGAGCCTCGAGGGTGTTGGGACCGCGTGTGCGAGGACTAGCGGGTGGATGGCGCTTTGCTGCAAGCCTAATCCCGTATGTTGCTCCCCCTTGGAACAAGATGATTCGGGAGTTGGGAAGAGAGGGAAGGGTACGTGCGGGCATGTGGCTAATCGGTATTTGGCGGCCTTAGCGTAGGAAGAAGTTCACCTGCGAGGCGCCCAGGAGAGGCTTCTGGTCCGGCTCTCCACAGTACCCAGATCGAGGTGTCAGTTCGCCGAGCCAGGAGGACTGGCCGGCGGAGGCTGAGGCCGGGGCCAGTTTCCAGGACGAACCCTCGCGTTGGCGGGAGGGGACCGGTCGGCCGGGGAGGGTGGGGCCTCGGCCCGGCTCTCGGGAGGGGTATCGAGGCTGGGCAGACAACGGCGAGTGGCCGGGAGAGAGCAAGACTGGGCCTAGTTATAGCGATGGGCCGAGGGAGTGGGCGCATGGGGAGGAGTACCAGCCGAGAAGGAGTAGCGCGCAGCCTGGGTTCAGGGATAAGAGTGTGAGTTGGACCGAGGCGGAGGAATACCTCCCGAGGGAGGCTGGCGAGGGGCCTGGTTCACGGAATGGGAACCGGTGGACCGAGGATAGGTACCTCCCGAGGGAGAGAGCGCGGTTCCGGGATGGTTCCTCGAGCTGGACGGACGCGGAGCCGGAGCCGGAGGAGTACCGGTCGAGGCAATCTGAAGCTGGCTCTGGTTTCAGAGATTGGCCGCGATGGACGGAGGAGGAGTACCAGCCAAGGAAGTCTAAGTCGAAACCTGCTTCCCGAGGCGGACATCAAGGTTCGGCGGGGAGGGGGCGAGGCAGGTCGAGGAAGACGGGATCCTGGCGCGGCTCCCGGGGTGGGCGTCGGAACACGGATGAAGACAGGTGGGAGTGATGGTCTGCCGTCTGGGGGCGGAGTGCCGTGTTTCCTGGCTTTGTCTCCATCCGGCTTGTACCTAGTCTGGCGCTTCCGCTGCGTATGATAATCTGGCATCGTGAGGTACCGGGGGTTATGCATCTCTTATAATACATGTTTATTGACCTTGACGATGCCGGCTGTCGAGCTTGTTTTACCCACAGCCACCGGAGAAAGCCCGCCACAAGTGGTTTCTTGAGTTGTTAAAGGCTTTCCTCGTCAGACATGAACATGTCCGTCTCTCGCTCCCCCTACTCCTCGAGTGTCGCGTATATCCAAGACATAGGGAGAGCTGGATGGGGGATTTGGGGTGAAAGATCCGAAGCACAAGTACATACTCGGACTTGTATGGGCCGACACGGAAGCCGCGATCGTGACTTCACGTGTGTCGGAGGGAGTAAATCCACCTCTGGCGAACTCGCGAACCGTCCGAAGACCGCGCCCCAACCTCCAGCCTACGACGAAAACGAAACGCGCCCTAACCAACAGCATCATCACCTGGGATTTCCATCGAGTATCTTTACGAGATTCGACCTCAACATGAAGCGTACCGCCGGTCTCCTCTTTACGCTGTCTGCCATGGGCGTCCTCTCTCCCGGGTCCAAAGCCGAAAAGACCTCCGCTCCCGCGTACATGCCCTGCAAGGAGGAGTGCTTCGACTCGCCAAAGTGCTGTCCCCAGATCCTCGAGGGCGTCGATCCTGACGATTGCGTTGAGCGTGTGTTGAGCCGTTTACGGCCCCTCCCCTACGCCTTACACCCCGCCCCGTTCCCTCCGTGCCCATTTATCTCTGCTTCCCGGTGCGGTGTGTCAAGGTTCTCACGCCGTTGGAACAGTGGACCACAACCCCGTAGACTACGACGACCTCGACGACACGTGCTACAACGCCGGCGGGGGCATGTTTGGGCTCAGCGCGGCGTGCTGCTCCCAACGCGTGGGTATCCCCGGCGGTGACTTTCTCGGTGCCTCGGAGGCTTTTGGGGGATCGTGGGCTAAGGACTGTGCTGGTATAGCTCAAGGGGTACGATTTATACCTATGCACGGCGCCGTCGGCTCGCTAATTGATGGCGATGGACTTTTGGGGACGTGGTTTGGTTCCAGGTAGGTTCGCGTGTTCCTTTTCTGGGAGGTACATTGGCTGACGGCTTTTGAGGCTCTCGAGCGACAGGGCTTGGGGTTGCGATGGTATACTGACTTTACCGTGAGATGCTCGGAGGCCGTGCATTCTCGGGGTCTACGCCTGTCGAGCTGAGATGCGATGGCGGGCGCGCGGTAAGAGGGTTACGGCGAGACAGTGGGGGACTTGACTTCTACGTTGACCTGAAAGCTTTGTTCTATCCATTGCGAAGACGGTGGTGAAGTAGACCCTTTCGGAAAGACTGCATGCCTTCATTCCGTTTCTATTCTGTTCACTTGATCGCTAAAAGAAAAGAAAGCAAAAACGTTTCTGTCTCTGGGGATGACGCTCATGCCATTATCCACCCGATCCTCGTCGACACGGAGGATAATAGATGGAAGAAAAGCCCGGGTACAGTCCAGCCGCCACCCAGAACTAAACCGCTCAGCAGCTGATGGGCCTCGGCCCCGGCGAAACGTACTCCTTCCCGTCGTTGTTCGGCAGGCCCGCCGTCCCGTAGATGTTGATCAGGATCGACGGGTCGTCCTGCGCGTAGACGCCCGGGATCGGCACCGTCTCGCCCGCCTCGAAGGAGCCGCCCCCCGAGACCTCGATCTGCGCGCAGGACGAGTAGAACTGCGCGCCGTTGGCCGCGTGCGCCGAGTGCAGGGCCAGGATCTCGACGCGCAGGAGGTACTGCCCGTCCGCGATGCACGACGGGAGGGTGAAGTCGTACCACCCGTCGTTGGAGATCAGCTCGTCGACCGCCCAGATCCCCGTCGAGGTGTCGAGGGTGTCCTCCGATATCTTGAACCACTCGAGGCCGGCGTGCGACGCGCCCACGGC
This sequence comes from Scopulariopsis brevicaulis, assembly GCA_017657125.1. Taxonomy (NCBI): domain Eukaryota; kingdom Fungi; phylum Ascomycota; class Sordariomycetes; order Microascales; family Microascaceae; genus Scopulariopsis; species Scopulariopsis brevicaulis. Next base: position 17,069 of record JAGFNX010000033.1, read on the forward strand.
GTCGTCCACCGGCGCGAGCCAGGCGGTGATGGGACCCTTGTGCGACGCGGCGATGGGGTTGTCAGGGTCGTTGGGGCCCTGGGCGCCGCCTATGACGTGCTGGTAGCGGGCGCCGAGGGTGGCGCCTGCTGGGACGGGGATGAGGTCGGGTGAGGTGAGGGAGACGTCGCCGCAGGTGAGGGCGGAGGAGGTGACGTCCTCGACGGGGTTGTTGTGGGAGGGGGCGCGGAGGCCGGTTAGGGAGCCTTGGTCTTGGCCGTCGACGCGGAGGTTCTGGGGGTGTTAGTGGGGGGTAAGGGAAGAGTAAGGCAAAGGGAGGGGAGCGATACCTGGAAGATGGCGTGGGCGGAGGCGAGGGCCGAGTAGGCCAGAACGAGGGGGAGCTTCATGTTGGGCGAGACTGTGCTTGAACGGCGTATAAGCCCACGATTGTTGGCGAGAGAGCAGGAAGTTTTACTCAGGATCTGATAACCCCCCGTCGTCGGCTCGAGAACAGGCCCCTTTATATACCCGTCCCCTTCCCCACGTCGACAGATGCCGGCCCCCGCGCCAGGAATTCGCACCTGGAGCCACGGATCTACCACGGCCGTCAATATACTGACATGGCTGTTCCCAACAGAGGAGGATCGTCGCTAATATACAAGCCGCAGCTCCCCATTGACGGAAGTAATACTGTCGCAATAGGGTTGTATATCCCGCGCCCCGGGATTGGTCGTCCCCGGCTCGGCACTGAGCGCTTAAAGTGCCGTCCTTCGAACGAGTCGTGGCTGTGGCAGGAGTTTATAAAGTGGGAAGATGCAGACTTGCCGGATTGGGAGCGGAGGGCGGAGAGCGTCCCGGGGAGTGCGGGTCTCCCGTCCGTGCCCCTGGAGACAACCTCGGACTCCGCCCTTGGCGTCTTACACGACTGCCCTCGGCTCTCGTGAAAAGGCTCTCTGCAGCACACGTCGGTTCCAACTCCGTTGTAGAGCCCGGGACCAGGACAGAGCAAGCCGCATGCAAGCCACGTGCAAGAAGGCGTAGGAAAGCCAAGCAGTACTGAAAACCCCGAGCAGGAACAGGAGCATGAATGGGAATGGCGACATCTTCAGAGGTTAAAATCGACGACGTGGGGAGGGCGCAGGTCAATATAAATTTCCCGGCGCGCTCATCCGGAAGCATTGCGACTCCACCCCACTTACTCTATTTCCCGTCCCCTGTCCGGCTCATGCCCTGCCGCGGATAAATTGCCGTCACCTTTCCGTCTCTAACTTCTTTACTTTCGACCCGCTTCCTTTGTCAGAGACAGGGAGCGAGGGGACGTCTCATCCGCCAGCCCCCAAGACCAGACTGACAATATACGTGAGCGGTGGAGTTGGGCATTGGCCACTTACAGTACACACGGCACCCGGCGCGTATGAGGCCGGCCATCCTCGCTCAAGCCTCGTCTTGCTCCATATGGATATAAAAAATAGGGCCTGGTACATGGCATCGCTAGTGTGTTGCAGAGGTGCTCGCGTTCATGCCGTGTCGAGAGCGTCACGCGGGGTGCCGGCGTTGGTGTCCCGACAGACGCAGCGGGATTGGCAGCTCGCCAGAATCTCTCTCTCAAACAACGTGAGTAGGTTCGACTGCTTGTCATGTACAATAAATGGAGGAAACTCGCCCGCTAAATCATACTAGCGCCCATGGACTGCCCACCACCCCCACGGCTAATCTCACCCAACATCCCTCCCCACGTTCATCAAACGTTCAACTCCCCTGTCCACTCCGAGCCATAAGCCCCTCAACAGCCCTCCTCAACTCCTCCACCTCCCCCCTCAACCGCCTAACCTCCAACACCGCCGGCTCAACCTCAACATTGCTCCTCACCTCCTCACAAATCTTCCCCCACCCCTCCCTCTCAAAGTCCACAGCCCCCTCCATCTGCTCCCACTCCTCCACCGTATCGTCATCCTCCTCGCCCCTGGACCTATTCCTCCGAATCTCGTGCGCCGTCCGCGTTTCGAATATTGCGGCAACGACCAGGAGGGGGGAGTAGAGGACCGCCATGACGACGTCGTTGAGGAATTCATACTGTGGTTTGGGCATCCACCACTCGAAGAGGACAACGATGACCATCTCGATGAGGTTGAAGGGCGCGATGTAGACGTTCTCGTCGGGGGCGCGGACGAATTGCATCGTCTTTTGGGCGAAGAGGGCCATGAATTCGTCGTCGGCGTTTTGGTAGATGTCGTCGTAGGCGGAGCCGTACAGCGCAATGAGGATGTTGAGGAGGATGACCTGGGGTTGTAAGTATGGATCTCGGACGACGGAGACGGAGTGGATGTGGGGGAGGGGGGCAAAATCAGGGACGAAGCACCACTCACCATGACAATGAAGGTAAACATGTAGTACAGCAGAATCCCAAACGGTGGTGCAAACTTGTCGAACCCGCTAAACTCGGGACTCTGCATCACCGAGTTCGCCATGGCCGACACAATGAACCACAGGTCGTCAGCCTCTAAATCATCTGCGAGATCCAGTCCCACAAACGCCTGGAGGAACCCGATGACCATGACGATCAGCAGCGCAAAGAAGATGAGCGACTCCTTCATCATGACCTTTAGCACCACCAGCATGGCGCCGAAGAATCGGAAGCTGTCGAGGTACAGCAGCAGGCGGGTCCAGAACATTGGCGCGCTGAAGGCGAGGAAGTTGTAGCTGAGCGTGTTGTAGTGCACGCGCGGCGCGGTGTCCGGCGCGTATCCGAGGCCCGTCATGCGCAGGGCAAAGGAGACGGCTATCATGGCGTAGAGGGCGCCGTTGAAGGCGCTCCAGAAGGAGAGGATGTTGTAGCCGGCCTTCCAGAACTTGAGGACCTCATCGCAGACGAAGGCGAGCGTGAAGAGGTAGAGGAGCACCTCTGCGCCGTCGAAAGTGCCGCTCGGGTTCACCGAGTTGATGGCGAGGGTGTACAGGCCCAGGTACACGATGGACAGGAGGAGGCGCGCCATGTTCTGGTAGACGGGAGCGCGCATGCGGTCCGGGTCCATGTGCACGATGAAGCGGCGGTCGTCGCGGCCCTTGTAGTCGACGAAGACGTTGGGGTCGTTCTCGTCCTGGCAGAGCCAGCCCTTCCAGAGGTACTTGAGGCACTTTTGGTAACCCGACGAGCAGATTACGCGCAGAGCGTGGAGGTCGACGGCCTTTTCGACGGCGTTGGTGGGGTGTGTCGGGGCGCCGTTGATGATCATCGAGAAGCGGTGGAGGAGCACGCTGTGGAGAAGGTACGCGATGTCGTCTTCATTCTCGATGCTGCCGAGTGTCAGTAAGCTGGGGTATAGTGCTGATGAAGACGGGGAACGCACATGGACTTGGCAATGACCTCGCAGGCCACGGCCCGCACGTTGTGCAGGTCGGCGTCCCATAGCTCCAGGTGGGCCTGGCGCTTGAACCAGCGGATGCACACGAGGAGGCAGAAGACGACGCAGGCGCGGTTCTGCTCGCCAGCAGACTCTTTGGCGGCCTGGATGACCCTGTCCGTTATGACACGGCTGTGGGCTTGGGTGACGATTGACTCCTCGAGCTCGCACGGGACGCACTGCTCGATGAGGTGGCGCAGGCGGAGGGCGACCTTGGTGACCTCCTCGGGCGGGATCTGCGAGACGACGTGCTCGGCGGTGTGCTGAGGGAGGACTGTTACGAGTTAGACCAGGCGATTTAGAGAAGGGTCGGATGGGGATTGGGAAGGATGTACGGCTGTCTGATGCCCGGGGATCTTCGCCGTCGGCACCGATCAGGCCCAGGAGGCGCCCGAGGGACATCTGACGACGAGACATTGTCGGTGGAAGCGGTTCTCAGGCCCGTGGGTGTAGACAGATCCCAATCGTGACCCTCAATCGGGGGCCGTGATGCGGTGATTGTGGACAGAGGATGGCCGGGAGGCCAAAAAGAGGGGAAGTCGAAGTCGAGGGTTGAATTGGGACGAGATACCGGATCGTGGCGCAGCTTATCGGTATCAACCTCTGCAACTGAGCAAGCTGAAACTTTGACCGACTGCCAGCCCGCAATTGAAGCTAACCCCGAGAGTGGCAGGGGGCGGGAAAGAAGAAGACAATAGAGCATCTCCGAGAGGTCATGACGTCCCTCCGGTCACCGATTGGCGCTCCGTTGCCCAGATCAGGGTAGCTCAGGTGGGTCTGCCCGCCACGCGAGGACGTGACTGGATGAGGTCCAGCGCCGTCGGTCCCTGTCTGGGGTTGGTGCGACACGACTTCTGAGATCTTCATTCTTTCAGCGGGAAGCACATGATCGGATCGGATCAATGTGGATTTTCGAAGCACGACGTCATGACGTCTTCTCCGGGGCCTGTCCGTTTATTTGGCTTTCCTTCCGGAGATCGAGCGTGGGGGGTTGTCGGGAGCTTAGTTGCATCCGGGGTGCCTGGGTCGCAACCCCACTGTTCAGAAACAAGCTTCCGGGGTCCACTTTCGGGATTGGAGCTATCCAGCACTAACGCAGACGTCAGCTCATTCTACAAAGCGACCGGCGGCTGCCAACTGAACCTTTTGAACGTTTTTGCAGTCAAGTATGCGTATCTAGTAGATTGTCCTATCCGTCTCCAATCTCTATTCCAAGCATTATGGCTAAAGGCATACGTGTGGGTACATCCCATCACAAGATACCGGTCTCACCGCTAGACCCATATGCAAGCCACAACTGATCGAACCAGTGGTAACCACCGCATATCTTGTCCCTAATCTAGCGATAGGTGGATGAGCGGACTATCTGTCACAGATGAAGTCTTGGGAATCTCAAATTTCAGATCCCAGATCAACAATTGACAAGCAATCCGGTCTCCATGGCATTGGGTGCTTGGTTTCTTCACCTGGACTGCCAGTGTGGACGGACCCTTGCTATCGGCTACTTTAGAATGACCCTGGCGCACTTAGACTTCCCAGCCGTGATCTGAGGCTCAGTGTGTGACGAACGGATGCGCATGGGAGCATTTTCTCCGAGCAACCTCCTGGCACTGGCTCGCAGAAACCTGGACATCGGGCCCAAATCGGCGATGTCAGACGCCTAGAGGTGCGGTAGTGATGTCGAGGCTTGCCCTTACCGGTCGGAATAAAAGTGTCGATTGCAGCTTGACCTAAAATATTGGACGCTCCTCTGTGGTCGAACCGCTGCGGGTGGCTGTGCTGTGCGGCGTGCGGCGTGTCGAGGATGCTCTGGGAAGGGGACGCTTGAAGATGATTCCTCCATTGAGGGCACACGGTGCCAAGGGGCAGGCACGGCATACGGTGTCGACATAAAAGCTTGGGAAGTGTGAACGACACGGGCAGTTTGAGGAGCGCGCGGGAGGCACCGAAAGGGGCAGCCAAGGTGGTCGTCCTGACCGACAAGCCGGACCCCGAGACGCAAGAGGTTCGGTTGCCAGAAAGCGGGGAGTTTATCCATTTCCTCCCACGAGTCGAGACCCATTCCCCACCACATCCCATTCTTATGATGATAATGGCAGGCCCGTCCCAGGACTTGCCCTCTGGTGTTGGCTGTTGGGAAGGTGCGGTCGTGGGAGTGGGGCGCATCCCCGGGGTCTCGTCCGCACACCACCCGTCCGACCTTCCGCCTGGTGGGTGGGCCCCACACGGCAGCCCCACTAGGCCCAGGCAACCACCGCGCCGCCAATCACCTGTGGCTCCGGGCCTCGACTTGTTCGCCTCGCCCAGATACCTATCAGCGCTAGTCGAATCCAGCTGAGCTCGAGAACTGACCATGGTTCTCACGGGATGCTTCGAGCTGCTTGGTGGGACCGGAAGTGCCTTCGTCCATCATCGGTTCCCTCTTTGTGACCTTGGAGCTTCGCCGACGCGACACAGACCCGGCATTCAACCCATGCCTCCAAGTGTGGGTGTCCTGGTGTTTTTACTGTGCTGGCTGGAGGCGAAGCCTCATGGAGTCCCTCTGCCGAGAATGACGAGAAGAACACCGGCCTGACCTTGTCCGGTCGAACGGAACGCTTCGCGGATTGCGTCTTGCTCAAGCCCTTGCACAAAACAAGGCGAAACCTGCGTCAAAGCAGAACTTGCCTTTGGACATGTTCACGTAACAAGACGCAGGCAACGAGGCCCGGCCAGGCCAGGCAGATGCGGTTCGGCCAGGCCGGGATGGCTCACCCAGGCCGCGCATCCCCTCGCCGCAGGCATCCACGGCCATCCATCCGGGGTGCCTCCCATCATCCTGAGCAACATAAAAGAGCAGCACCGATCCGAACTGAGTCGCAGCAACACAGCGAGTCGTGTCCACATGCATGACCCTGCTTCCTGCATACCCTTGACAAGTTCCGCGGCAAGGGACAGTCGTGCCACCTCACCCAGCATTGCCTCACCGCCTACACTTCCAGGCAGGCTCTTGCCGGCATCCTCACGATAAGAAGATAGCACTCCTGTACCGTCTTCTATTCATACCTGGTTTTTGTCCCTCGTTCACCTTCACCTACTTCGTTTCGCCCAACACTGCCATCCGCGGTCCCTGATATAGCGGCCGCGCTTCAGCGCTGCTTCCAACTCCGGGGATCTCCAGTGTGAACGACGCTGTTCCCGCCTGCTCCGGCCAAACGCGAGAACAAACCTCTGCGCATTTTCCACCTTTCGTTACACGACACCCATCGGGCCGACGCGCAGGAGGCTTGGCCCAAGTCCGGAGGCAGGACGAGTCTGTCTGATATGTACGTCTCTTTTCGTCTGTATCATTATTGGCTGGCGTTTGCTGCTTTTGCGTGTCTTCCGTTCGCGATGGTCATTATGGCGTTCATGCCCAGCGCAACACCTGCGATCTCTACGAGTGGTAGGAGCTGTCCTCACGCCCCTCCCCCCTTCCCCCTTCCCCAGCGCCAGCCTTCGGCAACTCGTGCCGCGCTAGGAGGCGACTTGTCCCGTCTTCTCGCACAAAGCGTAAGACATGAGTGGCATGCGACCGGCATATGCCTGCCCCATTCGCCCTGCGCTGCTGGCCACTCGACAGCTGAAGGTTGCTGTATCCGGCGAGTCGTCGGATCCCACGAATGACACCGTTTATGCTTATTTCCTCGTCCAATCGTGCCGGGTGACGTTGGCCCCGTGCCACGGCACCTGATCACTTGTACAATTATCCGCCCCGGCCATTGTCGCTCTCCAAAGTGTCAAATGGGTTATAAATCCTTCTCTCCCACGCGGACACGGTTCGCGCGTCGCATGATCCTCGAGTTCTCCTCTCAGTCTGAACCATCCCTGTCTCTCCTTTAGTCTTTACCTTTGATCTCTTCATTTGTTCTGGGCTTCTCTAACTGGGAACAGCTTTGAGTAATACCATGGCACCATTGGAATCTCGCCGGGAACCCGGCACTGTCGACCCGACGGCGACCGAGTCGGGCCAGATAACGTCCGAGAAGCAAACACCCACCAAGTCTTCGGACCCAGACTCCAGCACCCGCGCAGACGATCCCAAGAAGACCATTAACCGGAAGTACCGGAAGAAGCATCCTGCGAAGGGGAAGAAGGCTAAGCTACCCCAGAAGCCAGAGGCAGAAACAGACTCCGAGGCGAGCTCGGAAGGCGACAGCGATGAAGAGGACAGCGACTCGGAGTCCGAGGTCGAAGTGAAGAAGTCGAAGCGCTTGTCCAAGACCGTCTCTGACAGCCGCAGGTCAAAGAAGGACCTGAGGAAGAAGAGGAAGGCGAAGGCAGGGAAACCTCTTTCTAGTGAGTCCGACAGCGATGAGTCGGACTCCAGCGAGGCCGAAGAGGACAAGGCGCATGTCGACGACGCCAGTGGCGATGAGGACAAGGGTCAAAAGGAGCAGCAAGGGAAGCAAGATCTGGATCTACAACAACTGCAGCAACTAGTCCAGTTGATGCTCCAGACCCAGCAGCGCGCCCTAGCGCCAAACCCCACCGGTCTTGCTCCCGCTGGTGCCGGGATGGCCTTGAACCCGGATCCGTCTCACCTCCAGGCTGCCATGCAAGCCCCGCTTATGCAGCAGCTTCTAAATGCTCAGCTTGGTAAGGTCCTCCAGAGTTCCGGCGGTCAGGCTGGTCAGAGCAAAAACCAGCGACGAGAGCGTCGAGGCCAACAGGAGAAGAGCGGGACTCGCAACGTGGACGGGAGCAGAAAGTCCAAGACCACGGAAAAGGCCGCGGAGAAGGTTCCCGGAAACGGCCTCGAGTTCAAGCGCGTCGACCAGGTATGGGACAGCTCCATCCACAACTACAAGTTGAAGGATACCACGGGGGCTCCGGCGGTCGCGCAGTATGAGGGCTTCATCTTTCACATTCGGCGCACGTTTGACTGGGAGGGCAAGTACAAGACGACGTACGTTGATGTCAAGAGCAAGGACCTGCGTGAGTGTCTCCGGGAGGTCATTGGAAATATCAAGGGTGTGAGCCTGGTTGAGGAAACGCCGAAGCTGAATCCGAATCTGCTGTTCCTGTAAGTGACTCAACCCGAGACGCGAGGTGTGGGCGAGCACGCATCTGACCGAACACAGCTATCTCGAGGACCTCCGCAAGCACCTGAAGGTCTTGAAGAAGACAAAGCCCAGTGGGTCGAGCAAGAAGGATCGTAAGAGGGATGAGAAGCGGATCGAGATGAAGCGGCGCCACCTCAAGGTCCTCGTCAAATACCTTGATCAGGACTATGCAGAGGTCAAGAGAAGGTATGCGACTCCCGTGCCGTTTAGACTATATAAACTGACAACTGGCAGTCTCTATCCCATGCTCGAGAACGGCCTCATTACGTTTGACCTGCTCTGGGCTCTCTGGAAGCCCGGGACGCTCGTCTACACCGAGACCTATGGGTGCCACGACGAGCCCCGGGCCTTTAAGGTCGGCATGTCGGAGAAACACTATTCCATGATGCGGGGCGACTTTTACTGGGTCGAGGGAAAGGTACGGCCTCTTTCTGATCACTTGTACTGATGTCGTTGCTAACATGTCTTTCCACTCCACAGTACTTCGAATACGACGGAAAGCAATTCGGCTACGGCACGACCTCGATGGAAATCCCCGACTTTCAGGGAGCGCGTAAGATCACGAGCCTCCCGTGCTACCCCCTCAAGTACCACAAGAACGAAGTCAAGCTACGAGAGACGCTGGTCGAGCGGGGAAAGAAGTTTGTGCAGCTGAGCGGCGTCCACTACAAGGGCCACCAGGGTATGGCATTCTACAAGAAGAAGAAGGCGATTGTCAAGGTCAACATCAACGGAAGAGTGATGGTGGACCCGGCTATTCACCGGCGGATCAACCCTAACTACCAGGTCTCGATGGTTAGGCCCAAGGACCACGAGACTGGTGAGGAGGGGGAAGAGTCCGGGTCTGAGGGGAGTGTGTTCGAGTGCTTCTCGGGGACCGAGGGTGACGAGGAGTCGGGGAGCGAGGATTCGTACAGGTACGTGACGCGCCTTGTAAAGGATAAGGACGGTGAGTTCCGCCTTATGAAGCTCCTCCGGGAGGACATTGAGGGCGGAACGGGACATAAACTCGACAACGTGGCGCGCAAGGACGGTGAGACCGACGAGAAAGACGACACAGAGTCATCAGAGGGTGCCGAAGACGCTGAGGCCGCTGGGAGGGTGTTCTCGGAGGAGGAGTACCTCATCTCGTCACCGGTGGTGCTGGGCTTCGCGTTCTCGGAGAAGCTGTGGCTCGAGTTTACAGTCTCGGGGATAAAGGAGATTCAGTGGAATGAGGGGGCGTACGAGTCGCTGGTTCTGGAGCCGAAGACGAAGGACATTGTCAAGGTGAGCACTGTGGTGCCTTAATGCCAGGGGCATTTCGCTGACGCGTGCAGGCTTTGGTTGAGTCGCACAAGTATCATGCTGCTGAAAGCATCGACGACGTTATACAGGGCAAGGGCAAGGGCCTTGTCGGTAAGCACCCCTTCCTCCTCCACCTCCCCGCTCCCCAACGAGGAACCCACTAGCTAACACTCCTAGCCGTTCTCCACGGACCCCCCGGTACAGGCAAGACCCTAACAGCCGAGGGAATAAGCGAGCTCCTAAAGTGCCCGCTGTACATGGCCTCGGCGGGCGAACTGGGCACCGACTCGCGGCTCCTCGAGGGGGAGCTGCAGAAGATTCTCGATATTTGTCACGCGTGGGGCGCGATTCTGCTTCTCGACGAGGCGGACGTGTTCCTTGAGAAGCGGAACATGCACGATATCCACCGGAACGCGCTCGTTAGTATCTTTTTGAGGCAGCTGGAGTATTTCCAGGGGATTTTGTTCTTGACGACGAATCGGGTGGAGGTGAGTTGCCCCATTTTCCTATTGATAGATGCCTGGTGGGGTTGCTTCGGAGGTTTGAGTGTTGGGGGTGTGAGTGAAAGTTGGCTGACTCGATGACTCGCTAGACCTTTGACGACGCGTTCCAGTCGAGGATCCACATCGCCCTCCGCTACGACCCCCTCGACGCCCGCGCCAAGCGCGCCATCTTCCGCATCTTCGTCGAGCGCGTCCGCCTCCTCGAGACGACCTCGTCCTCCGCCTCCGTCACGCAGCTGACGGACGAGGACTACAACGACCTGGCGCGGCATGATTTGAACGGGAGGCAGATCAAGAACACGGTGCGCACGGCGCAGGCGCTGGCGGTGAATAGGGGGGAGACGCTGGGGATGCGGCATATCCGGCAGGTGCTGGATGTGCACGTTAGTTTTGAGAGGGATTTGAAAGGGGGGGTTGGGTACCAGGAGGCTATGAGGAGTTATTTCTAGGGGCGTCCTTTTCTTTTTTCCTCACTCTGTTTCTCTCTCGTTCTTCTTTTCTACTTTCGGGGGAGGGAGGCGCGAGTGGTGGATTGGGCTGCGATTTCTTTGGTAATGGAGAGGTCCGGCCTAGACGAGGGGTGTACTGCTTCTGCTTGGTACTCGTGGAATACAATGCTTGGTTTGAAGTTGGGTCGGGCATCTCGCCTTCGTGGCCGTGAAACAGAGTTGATACACCGGATGCCCCTCGCCCTGAAATGACCACGAGATGACGGTAAACAGCCAGGAGTTTCTCTCATGCCCCTCTGCCCTCGCCCAAGCCCGACCAAAGAACCGACACGAGGGCCACGGGACCCTCGAGGGGGCGGAGCCGCACTCGTCCAGTGTCTCTCTACCTCGCCTACCTGGGGAGTTGTCCGACTGCGTCCAAGGTGTTCTTACGCCGAGGGTGCTATTCCCACTACTCTGCCCACCAGGTATACCAATTCGCCAACAACGCGGTTTCAACATAGTAGACAACGCCGAATATATATACCATAAAGAAAGAACTACCAAACTCCATCCTAGAGGCGGCTGACGAAGACTGACGGCTAAAGACACTACCTCATCCCGAACAACGTCCTCGCAGCCTCCATCTCCCTCTCCTCCCTCCCTGTCACTCCCTCGACCACCCCACCGCCCGCCCCCATCCCCTCACCCCCCCACAGGGTCCCTCCCGTCCCCAACCCCACCAAAGCATCCTCGTAAAAGAACGGATTCCCGTATCCACCGGCATACCCACCCCTGCTCCCCCTCCTCCCCTCAAACCTCGTAACCGGGCCCTCGGGCGGCGAAACGGGCTCCATGGCGTCCAGCTTCCACCCCCCCAACGCGAACCCCTTCAGCGGCGGGAGCTGAACCGCCCCGTCCAGAGGCTGCGCCGAGATCGACGGGACCCGGCCCCTCGCACCCGTGCCCTCGCCTCCGCTGGCGCCTCCTCGGTACCCCGCCTTCTCCCTGCATCCCGTGTTCTCCTTGTCCGAAGGGGACGCCCCGGACTTCCGGGACCCGACGGCGGGGAGGACGACCTCCTCGCCATTTATCGTCTTGCGTTTGCGTTTCCGGGGGTTGGACTTTACGGCTGTGAGGATTGAGGATGCCTGTGGCGGCGCGGCGGGAGGCTGTTGGGTGGGGCTTTGTTCAGTGGGCCGTAGTTCAGCGAGCGTGAAGGGCTGCGGATGCGCGTGTTTCCGCTCGCTAGGGTCGCGTCGCGAGGGCACTGGGGTACTGGGGGCGAATTGGCCCTCGAAGCTACCGCCGCGTGTAGAAGTGGAGGGGTGGCTGGCCTCTACGGGCAAGCGCCCCCGTTCCGTCGACACCACCGCCCAGCTCTGCTCCGCAAGAGCATGTCCAGACGGAAGCGCGTTCTGTCCCGTCACAGCGGAATTGCGAACTGGCCCGTACACGCCGGGCGCACTCGAATGGATAGACCACACCTCAGGCATTTGCATCTGCACCTGCGGTCCCGCCCCCGGGAGAACACCGCGCTCGTCCGCGCGCTCGCCCGCACGTTCAGCCGCCACCGCCGACCTCCTCTTCCTCTTCCACTCGCGCTTCGCCTCCTTCGTCTCCGCGGCCGCAATGGCCCGCGACGTCGCGACGGTGGGTAGCTCCATCGGCGGGGGCGCCACGCGCCCCGAGATGCCGCGGAGCGACTCCATGATCTTCCAGGTGAAGTACGCGCCGTTGACCTTGTCTTCGCGGAGGACGACCCGGCGCTGGTTCCTGGATTGGCCGTCCTGCGACTGTTGGGGTTGTCGCGGCTCTGATGCTTGAAGCTGGCAGTGAGTGGCCAGTTCCGTGTGCGTTTCGGTGGCGGTGGTGGTTGTTTCTTCGAAAGTGCGGACACTTGGCTCTAGCGTCGTCGCTGCAGCATCGCTCTTCGAGGTGTTCCTCTTTGCATTCGCCGTGCTCTTCTTCTTCTCCCCAACAACACTCTTCTTCGCCCCGCCCTTCTGCTCCCCAGGCTTCTCTCCGTTCTTCTTCTCTACACCCTTCTCCCCGCCCTTCTCGGTACCCCTCTCACCCTTCTTCTCCCTCTTCACACCACCCTTTCTCTTCTCCTCCACAACCCCCGGCGGCAGCCAAAGCGCCGGCACCTTCTCCCTCAAGTCCCCCACCCAAGCATCACAGTCCCACGCAACCCAGTAATCAATCACATCCCCCCACGAGCTCTCCGGCGGCCTCGTAAAGTTGACGAAAACGACCTTACCCCCCCTGCTGTGCACCGCCTTGGCGAACTGCCTCACCAGCACCTTGAGCCCGTGGACCTTTAGCGACGTCCCCAGGATCAGCATCAGGTCCGGCCCGAGCCCCAGGTCGTGCGTCACGACGGGGGAGATGAGGTGCGCGTCCGGGTGCTCCTCGCCGTAGAGGACGATGTCGGGCCGGAGCTTGCCCACGCCGAGGGCCCGCTTGCCGCGCTCCTCGCGGGCGGCGGTCGCGCCGGCGCAGTGGGGGCACTCGGGCTGGTGGCCCGTGAGCGTCTGCTCCTCGCGGCCGCCCTCCCACTCGCAGACGCGGCGGCAGCGGAAGCACCGCAGGGACTCGAGTGAACCGTGGAGGAAGACGCACTCGACACCGCTGGAGGGTGAGGGCTGGGGCTGGCGGCCTTTTTGGGGCTTGGACGCCGACTGCCCCGCTTGTGAGCTTTCAGGACCTTCTTGAGGAGTGGCATCACCTTCTTGGCCTTGGGCCGGCCGTCCTTGCTCTTGCCCTTGCGTGTGCCCTGGGTCTCCCACCCCTGTCGCTTCTGCAGCCGGCGCATCATTCGCTGTCTGAGGGCCATCGCACTTCGGAGCCGCGACGTCACCGGCTCCCGGGTTGGCGAGTCTTCCTTGTGCTCCCCCAGCTGCTTCGCCCGGCTGCCGAGATGCTCCTGGACCTCCTTGTGAAGGTCCTCGACCAGCGGCATCATCCGCGCGTCCCGAAGGTGCATCTGGACGCTGATTGCAAGCTCCGTCGGCGGCAGCGCCATCAGATGCTCCAGACACTCCTGGATCTGGCCGACCTTGTCCACGACTCCCTTGGCCACCGTCATCTCGGCCTCGGTGAGTGGCTTCCTCTTGACCATGGGCCGAATCACGGGAGTCAGCGGCTGTGAGACCAAAGTTAGCCAGGGCCTCTGTTACGCGAGGAAACGAGCGTGCTTACCATTGGAGGAATCGGACTCCCCTTGTCCACCGGGAGCGGGGGCAGCGGACGAGGATAGTCCAGGACCGGCGGCGGCAGCATCAGCGGCCCCGGAGTTGACCCGCGAGAGGACAGGGCCTCGTCGCGTGGAGAACCGGCTTCGGTGCCCGGGTCCTCGCTCGAGGCGCGTGGAGAGGCCGACCTTTTCCTCGATTCTATCGATGTTCTGGGTATAGCATCGGACGAGCTTTCCTCGGTCTCGTAGATGACTGATAAAAAGGTGTGATGAGGTGGGTGTGACATCTCGGACCTTTTGACGGAGCGTCGTCGCGAACGTGTAGAAGACCGACGTTCGCACGGGGCAGGCCCAGATGGACGCGTCGAAGAGGTCGCGTCCCTTGATGTTGGGGATGGGGAGACGGGCAGAGGCCGCCGACCCTTGGGATGACGCTGGGTTGGAGGAAGATGGCCCAGCGTTGAGTGACTGGGTGCTTTCCGCTGTATCGGAGCGCGTCAAAAGGGTGGGCGCGCAGTGTATTTCGTCGCGACCTCCCAAGCGGGCCTGAGTTCCTGGGAGTTGGGATTCACAAGAATCCGAGTGTGATGATTGCCTCGTCTCCGCTGATGTACTGTTCTGGCAACCCGACTCCGAGCTCGGCGCGTGAGTCGAGGGTGCCTCTCGCGTCTCTGGAGATGGACTGCTTTCCCGAGACGAGCTCCAGCCTAAACGCGTCTCCTCGTATGGGTTGAGAATGAACTGCGGAGGCGACGAAAGAGGAGAAGAGCTCGCGAGCATAAGACGAGGGTTCCGGAGCGGGGAGCTCGGGAGGTGGGTGGCACGATTGAGCGGCGGTGGTGAGCTTGCCAGGTAGGCGGGAGGATCCGAGAGAGGGGATGAGTCCCGGGCAAACGCCGGCCGAGCGAGGGGCAGGCTTGCCGGGTGGTCTGGCGGGTCCGAGAGGGGCGAGGAGCTTCGAACGAAATTGGGACGATCAAAGACTGGAGAGGAGCTGGAGAATTGGGTCGGAAGGTCCGAGAGGGGGGAGGAGCCGCCCGGAAGAACGGTGGTGATGGTCCGTCTCCGTGTTTTTGACGGGGTCGAGGGCTCTTCTGGCCGGTCGATTGGTTGTGAGGAGCGACCCGAAGGCGGGTTTGTTTTGACGGTATGGTGTGTCTGGCTGTGAGATACCTCCGCCGGGACTGCTTCCTCTGGTTGAGGGTTCAACCGGAAAGATCGACGTACTGGAGGCAGTGAGCTAGCCCTGCTCCGGCGTGAATCTTTGGACGGGGCTTGTGCAGCATCGTCGGGGAAACCCTTGGGCATAGGGGCGTCCGGCACGGCACTCAAAGCACAGGCTTCCTCCCCATTAACCAGTGCACTGCCTTTCACCTCCTGCTTTTGTCCCTTTACACGCCCATCACCTCCCACAGTAATTTCGGGCAAAGCCGCGGACTCCTCTTTGTCCACCTGGGACAGCCTTGGCCTCTTTTTCGGTCGGTCCTCTGGAAACTCCTCTCCGGCCCACACTTCGCCGGAGTCGTTCGCAGGCTTGGGCTCCGAAGCCTGGGGCGCTGGGGCCCTCGCGGCAGCTTCATACTGCTCCTGTATCAGCCCGTAGAGGCCATTCTCGGAGCGGAAGTCCTGCAGCGGTAAAGTCAGCGCGTCGGCTCTTGTGCCACTCCTGCGGGACAGCTTACCGGGATGCCAGAGTTGGTGCTGATGCCAGCCCCCGTCACGACGACCACCTTCCTGGCCTTGACGAGCGCGTTCGCGATGAGCTGGAGGGACTCTGCATTGTCCGGCTGGACCTCGAGGGTCGGCATCTCTGAGGGGTCGGGAGTCGCCGGAGCGGCGGAGACGATCGAGTTGTAAGCTTCCTGTCGGCTCAGGAGCTCGGGGTGGGACGCTTAGAGGCTGGGGCTCGTGGGCACATTTGGTGGAGCGACGCGACTTGGATATCGGGTGTTGAAGGACTAGGGGTTGACGAAAGGCAGTCCGGGCATAATCTCCGGAGATGGAACCTGGAAGCTGGAGGAGAGCGGAAAATGTGTGGACCAAGGGCGGCCGAGGCTGTGGATCAGCCTTGGAGCTGTGTCGCGGTGAGTTCCACGTGCTGCTGGAGCTCAACTCGTGATATCCATGAGCTAGTCACCGCTAACGCCGAACACCTTGGGAGTACTGATGTTTAACGGGCGAAGTTGGTCAAAGAAAAGGTTAGGTCAATGGCCACCCATGCCCTCTTCGCCCTTTGTCGCGGGTATCGTTCGTTCGTATGGGCCCTGGGGGTGGGTGTTCGGCTTCACGGGGTGTTATGGTGGAGAACGCGCGGGGGAAGCTCTGCGGTGGACGCGCCGCTGACTAAGGTTTCAACGTCGGGTAAGGCTCGGCAGAGTCTTCCCGCCAGGTTGACGTCACGCGCCAGGAACGGGGCCCCATCCATTGGCTAGTGCAGCGGCCCGGCTTGGCGATCTGATCGCGTCTCGATCCCACTGCCAATCGTAGACGCCGCCATCTCCAGACCATCGCGATGCGGCTTCCCTGCAAGCCGAGGAGTGCATCCATGTCGCCATGATTCGCACATATGGAGTACTACTCATGCTGTCTTTATGACCATGGGTCCCTCAATTCCGGGCCATCGGATGCCCGTCCGGCTGCATACATCGGCTTCTTGACACGCGACAGTTTGATCCGGCTCTTCCATGTTCCATGGCGCGTACCCCGTTTATTCTACTGCGCCAGTATCGCGGGCTTTTCGTCGAATCAAGCTGTGGTGAAGACGGGGACGGTTCTGGAAGGGGAGGGATGACACGGGTAATCTGATGGTGTTTGGGAACGTGGACGAGGTCGACCCGGGGCTTCTATTCAGCAGGCCGTTCACGGAGGGTGTCGTGAACAACTTTGGGATCGCCCTTGACTTTTGACGCGCTGTAAGTCTTTCTACTGATGCCTCGCCGGCACCTCTTACAGAAAGACCCGTCTAATGCCCGGCAGAACAACACAGGTCTTCTACTCACAAGACACCGACCCTCTTGAAGCGCAGACCGACGCCGTCCCAAGCGACGTCTCGGGCCGGAGGCTGTTCTACTTCGGTCTCTTCAAAAGGCCGACTGACACTTTGCAGGCGGCGACATCACGAAAGAGGGTGCCAGGAGGGGGCATCGACGAGGATGTCATCTACTCAGACATCTTCCAGGAGGACTCGTCTGGGGGCTGCATAAGCCTTTTTCTGTAGCTCCGCTGCTACCTTGTCTACTCTGGGAGCGGGCGTTTAATGATACTTATTTAGGAAAACACTACGTCTAATACTCGGATCGAACACTCTACTCCCCGCCCGAGCCCCCGTCCTCCAAGAATACCCCCAGCAGCTCCATAAAGTCCCCAGGGGCCCCAATCCCCGTGCCAGCATCCCAACCCTCCTCGGCACTCCAGCCCCCGGGCGCCTCCCCCTCCCACTCACACCCAACGCTACTCCCCGCAACAACATCCCTCAAAACCCTCCTCACCTCGCGCGAGTACAACTTCGGATTCAACCACCCCGTCCACGGCAGCCCCCTCCTCCTTCTCGCATCGTTGATAAGCGCAACCATGCTCGCCATCACCGGAACCGAAGCGCTCGTCCCAGCCGCGGACCCGGGGCCGCCGCCCCACTCCACGACGAAGCCCGTCCCGATGGCGCTGATGTCCGGTATCGCACGTCCGGAGGCGTTGTACCAGCCTTCTAGGTGGCCCCCCAGCCGCCGGATATACCCCTCCACGTCGGCGCTCTGAAACCTTGGCCGGGGGAAGTAATTGCTGAAGCCACCCGTCGAGAACTTCGCCACCTGAGGCGGCTCGGCTTCATTGATGGCCCCCACGGCCGTAACGAACGGGCAGGTGGCCGGGAACGAAGATACCGTGACGCGCCGCCTCGCCCCGTCGTTGCTGAGGCACTCACCCCTCCGCACCCCACGCGCGCCGCCGTCCCCCGTCGCGACGATGACAGAGGCCCCCCTCGCCGCCAGCGCCCCGAACAGCGCGCAGACCTTTTGCGCGTACGCCTTTGGAACCCCCTGTTCGTCGTCGGCGTACGAGACGGCTATGACGCGGGGGAGCTCCTCGTCGGACATGTCGAGGAGGTGCTCCAGCCACTCTAGGTACGGCTCGTTATCCGTCCTCGACTCCGGGAGCGCGTTTCCATTGCCGTCGAGCTTCACGCCGCGCCCGCCGGTGGAGTGGTACGTCACCGGCACGGGGTGGGATAGGGCAAGGGCGTACTGCACGTCCAGAGCGGCCTCGAGGCTCGCCCTGGACATCACCTGCGGGTCCGTCCCGTTGTTTATGAGCGTGACGGATACGTTGCGGTGCGTCTCGGGGACGTACGGGGCGTAGGTGGAGGCAAAGGCGTGGGTATCGGGGTGGTAGAGCCACTGCTCGAGGAAGCCGGCGACGGCGTAGGTGACGGGGGAGGGGGACGTGGAGTCCGGGGCGTAGGATATGTTGTAGAGGCGGCGGATGCAGTCCGGCGTCGTGCGGTTGGCGCAGGGGGCTGGGCTGGGCGGGGTGGAGTCTGGGTTCAGGGGCTCGTCGGGGACTTGTCGCGGTTGGGGGTCTCTCGGTCGAGGGTCGTTCAGGCGCCGTCGGACTGTGGCTCCGTATCCGTCTGGCGTGTCGGTTCGGAGGAGGGGCAGGAAGTTGCTCAGCGGATGGACGAAACCAACAAAGTCCCGCACCCTTTCTGGGACTCCATACTCCCTCGCCCTCAACACCGGCGCTGTCCGCCTCTTCCCCTCCGAAAAGGTATAATAGCCCACCTCAGCCCCAAGAAGCTCCATCGCCTGTTCAGCCGTGACGCTCACACGCACCCAATCCCCCTCCACCTTCCCATCAACCCCACCCTCTTCTAACCACGCCAGAACAGCATCAACCTTGTCCCTCGGCGGTGTCCGCAGGGCGCTGATCTCTTCGCGTGATAGGAACCTGCCGTGCTCGTCACTCCTGGGGTCTGAAATCTCGTTGAGGCGCCGGACTAGCTCGTCGTCGTCTTTGTCGTGGCGGATGGAGATGGATAGGTTCAGGACGTCGGTGAGGGATGGCGTGCTGTGGAGGGTCCAGCCCTGGGGCATCTCGGGAACGGATTCCAAGGGGCTGGTGAGGAGGGCGGCGAAGGACGAGGCGGCGAGGAGGAGCAGGAGCTTCATGGCTGGATCTAGTCAATTCCGGCGAGGAGAGCTGACGTGCAGAAGAGTCAAAGAAGTGGTGGCGCGCCGTCTTCACCCACCCATGCCTTGGAAGGCGTGGCCGATGGTGAACCTGGAAGGGGTGACGGGTCTTTGGTGCTTCCGCCTGCCGCGGACTCCCCAAGCACCAAACACCCTGAAACGCTGTTCCGCCTTCTCGTGCTCGGTAACACCGCCGCACCTCCTGTACAATCCGTACAGCTCTACTCGCGGACTCGGGCTCGCCTACGGAACGGGTTCCTGCATGTGCCGAGCCACAAGCGGCTCCTGCGGGCACGGCGCAAACGAGGCCCGGCTCGTGGTCTCGAACCGAGATACCATTATGGACAACAAGATGAGGAGAGTGAAAAACTCCAAGTTATGGTCGAGACCCCCCTTCTGTAGGGGGTATGTTCCTTCGGGACCGCGGGAACCCTCTGGGAGGTATACCGGGCTACCCGCCCTTTTCCATGGCCTGGTACCGAAATAGACACGGCAGGACATGGTCTATAAAAAGCAGCAGAGAAGGTGGCATCGGTGGCGGGGACGATAAATGCTGGTTAAACGGAGTAAGATTGCGGGAGAAGGCGGCTCGTGTTAACCCGTCCGCCGCGGAGGGGCGGGGAGCCTAAGCCCCCTCGACTCAGAGGCACACGGGGACGGGAGAAGCAGGAGGGAGATGGAGGTGCCAAGAAGGGGACGCTGGCCTTGTAACGAGTCAAACTTGTCCCTGGGTATTCTCTTCTCGGCTAAGTTGGCGCATCGGTTGTCGGGGCGCTGGAGTTGCGAGTAGGCTCGAAAGTCACGATGCGACGTGTAGAGTCGAACCTCGAGCTAACCCAGTTACGTGCCGTGATGTTCAGCTCGCCGTCTGCAATGTGTACAGTACTATGTAATCTTTTTTCTTTTTTTCCCATTCAGGCACAGGGGCTTGAATCTAGACCTAGTTGGCTACCCTGGTATGTCGATTTGGGTGACGTGCATGAGTGCCGAGACTTGCGGACCTGCATTCTTCAGCAAAATAGTTACACTGCAGAAAAGGCGTTCCATAGATCAAGACATAGCCCGCCTCATTCTGACGCTGCGGCGTTCCCGTCCCCCCTCGAGGAGAAGTGAGAGTCTGGAAATTATTGTTGCTGTAATTAAGAGGCTTGTGTTGAACACCACTAGATACTGATACAAACACGGAATACCAAGCCCCTGCTTCATCCTTGAACCGAAAGGGAATGCTCGAACCACACGCAAGATAGAAACACACTCAAAGCATCTGAAAGTCGCTCGAATAAAACAGAGTAAATAACGCAAAGACTAGAGCCACCCCCCAACGAGATGAGTACAAAAAAGGCCGCCGAGACCAAGTCCCATCTCCCGTCTATCCCCCCAACCCACGCACAAAGACAGAAAAAAGAGGGCTGATAGTAAAACGGTAGATATAAGAGACGGGTAACATGAGACTGGTAAAGGTACAGCAGAAACCCGACCGCCACTCCTAGACAAGAACTCTATGCCGATTTCCGCGCTGTCTATCAGAACCTGACAAGAATGAACAGGACGAGGAGGATGTAACGACAAGATTGAAGGTTCTGCGGAGACCAGAGGAGGAATAGACATCTCCCACAAAAAGAATGAACAAAGGAAAAGAGAGGTCAGAAGGTGATGGAGCCCACGAGGGATGAGAGGTATCTCGTGTACAAAGCCTCATGTGCGCCCAACCACGAACCTCAACACCCCAACGCAAACGAAGCAAACAAAACAAAAACGCCCGTGACCCAACCCGCTGATCCCAACACAAACAGAACGGTATTAGGAATTAAAGCCGTAGGGATCCAAACCATGGAAACAGACCGACCCATAAACACCCAAAACCCTTGAAAGAAAAGAGAGAAAGAGGGAAAGAAAAGTGAAGAAGAAGAAGAAGAAGAAGCAAAGAGCACGTCATCTCCCGGGCTGCAGGCGATGCGAAGACTGGGGAGCTGATCGTGGGGCGAGGCGGCTTGGGACCCGCGACGGGGCCCGTGATTGGCGGATCGGCGCCGGCAGGGGGTCGTGCTTCCGCTGCATGCCGGCTCCGGGGTGGGGTGGTGTCCCGGCATCGCCGCCCATTGGCTCCGACTCCCCGGCTGACCCTCCCCACGTCGTCCTCCTCCACGCGCTCCACCATCGAAGACATCGTGACCGCCTACGCCCTCTGCGCGTCGTACCCGCCGTAAACCCCACTCTGCGCACTCAGACTCGGGTACCCCTCACCATAGCTCGCGGCATCCCACCGCGACTGCATCCCGTACCCGCCCGTGAGTGCGCGGGAGTCGTACCCCGTCACACTCGGCAGGCTCGCAAGCCGCATCCCAGCACCAGGCGACGCCATCCTCGCCGCGGGGCTCCCCGTCCTCCCGTGGACCCCGGGATACCCCGCCCAACCAGACCCCGAAAGGGACCTCGGGCTCGCGAGGCTGTCGTGCCCGACGGCATACCCCGCATGATGCGCCTCCGCGCCCCCAGAGAGCGGCGGCGTGGGGAGCGGGTGGTACGGCGCGGGGGTAATCATGTGCGCCGCGCCGCCGACGGCCGAGGGGCTGGCGCTGTACTTTCCGATGATCTTCTTGAGCGCCGGCTCGAGCATCTTCCACCTGAAGACCTTGACGTCCTTCTCGATGTTGCGCGGCTTGGGATGCGGGAACCCCATGATGACCTTGAAGAACTCCTCGCTGTCCGCCTTGGTCTTGCTGACCGTCAGCGGGCGGAAGCCCTCGAGGTTCCTGCGGATCCGGTTCTTCTCCTCCACCGTGAAGCGCGAGGGCGCCGCGACCAGCTGCTCGAGGAGGTAGATCGTGTCGACCGACGTGACAAAGTGCTCGCCCTTCTCCTCCCACCAGATGCAGCTGATGCACGGCGCGTTCGCGGCCTTCTCCCCCGGCCCCAGCGCCCTGAACGTGGTCGTGAGCGTCGACCCGCTCTGCGCCTTCTTGAACATCACGACCCTCCGCCGCGACGCCCACTCCTCCGCCGTCCACCCGTCCGTCATCATGTCCAGCTTCCCAACCACCTCCAGCACCGCCTTGTTGGGGTACACCGCGTACGGTCCGTAGCCGCCCCCGCCGTGCGCCCCCGTCTGCAGGGTGCTCGTGCGGATGAGCTGCGGCGCGGTCCCCTGCGGCACCGTCATGGACGTGAGGCTGCGGCTCAGCCCGGCGTGTATGGGGCTGCGGTTCGCGTCAAGCGGCGCGCTGTAAGTGGGCCACCCCGCGGACCCCCGCAGCGGGGGCGCGACGCGGGGGTACTGGTCGAATGCCGTGCTCCTGTAGGATCCGATCATGGCGTTGCTTCCGTTCTGAGGGAACGCGGCCGTGGCATACTGTGGTTGCGTCGTCTGCTGCGACGAGGGGACCACCGGAGCCGCGCCAGGGTACTCGTAGGTATTTGTACCCGCCGCCTGCTCGGCCCTCAGTCCCAGGGGTGACCTGGGCGGGCTCGTCGCCTGGCCACGCCCCGGTGACCCCCCCTTCCTCGTGACACCGTCCGCCCCGCCCGCCTGCGCGTCACGGTACAGGAAGTGACCCAGCGCCGCGCGCGACAGCTCCTCGCCCCCGGGGCCCTCGATCACCACTGACACCGGCACGCTGGCCGACGGGACGCCCGTGACGAGGTGTTGCGGCGCGAGGCAGCTGAGCGTGTACACCGTGCCGCTGCCCTCCTGCGCCGTGCTCTCGATCTGCGTCTCGCACTTCTGGCTGCCGAAGGCGATGAAGAAATAGGCGCCCGTCGCCGAGGTCGAGACGCGGAGGTGGAGCTTGGTGCCGAAGGTGCCGGTGCTGGGCTGGAAGGAGAGGACCGTGGGGCCCACGGGGACGTATTGGGAGACGCTGCCGACTGTCGGGCTGGGCTCAAAGGTGTCCTGGGAGAGCTGGGTTGTGGGTTGCGGCTGTTGCGAGGCGTAGGTCTGTGGTGTGTACTGCTGGGTCTGGTATGTGGAGTCTCCGAATCCCCGTGCCGCGTCGAACCCTGGGAGTGATGTTAGTCAAGTGCCCGACATGACCGTCTCGCGGTAGGATCCAAGCTCACCATGAATGGGCGCCGGCTTCGCGTAGGCCGCCATAGGAACAACACCAGGCGGCGTCACGCCGCGCACCTCCCCGCCGTTCGCCCTCGCCACCGCCGCCTCGTACTTTAGCGTCGCCGTGTCAGGCGAGTCTAGCCTCTCATCAACGCCCACGATAAAGGGCCTCTCGGCGTGTACTTCGGGCTGCGGTCCTCTCGTCAGCAACAAGTCCGGGTATGGTCCAGCTATCGTCAAAGATCCTCAGGAAAAGAGATCGCTCCGGACTCCTTGAGTCGTGTCTGGATGGAAGTGTCGGGGGTTGGGAAGGCAGGGGAAGCTCACCTCGAACAGCTTGTACGAACCGCCAAACTTTACGGAAGACATCCACGCTGCTGGGGGACTCCCTCGAGTCTAGCACCCAACTGTCTGAAATAAAAGCGAAGAGAAAAAAGGAGAAGTGAGATGGCAGTTCCCCTGTTTCGGGCAGGTCTTGCTGTAGTTTAAAAAGGCGTTTCGACTTTGTGATCCGATGTTCGAGGAAAAGAGTGAGAAGTTGAAGAGTTGTGAGGTCTGGTTGAGAATTGCGGCTCGAACGGGGGGTCTTATCGTTTGAACAACGAGACTCAGAGGGGGGCCTTTTCCTCAGGCTATTGTCAAGGAAACAAGGCCTTCCTTGGTATTGCGGATCGACGAAAGGGGTGTGTGGGGGGGCGTGTAGCGGGATGCAGGGCGCCAGGTGCTTTTTCCGTATCTTGCCCTGAGGCCCTTTGGTTTTTCTGCGAGCTGCGGGTTACCTGAGCTATGGCCGTCAGGACTTTATTTTTCTTCTCCGCCGAACTACTCCTTGCTGCGAATTGAGACACGGGGTGCAGAGGGGGCGTAACTTACCAGTATCCGGTGTCAGTCGGCGCAGAGGCTCTGGGTGCGCGGGACGCCTCCTACGTTAACACTGCCCTGTCTGATGTGTCTCCGATGAATACGGAGCGCCCTGACTAGACTGAAACTGGTGTTAGTACTCGAGATGATGAATGTCCCGGTGAGCCCAGGTAAGATGACGATGAAGAGTTGTTTAGGACACGGTCTCGGTACCCTTTTTCCCTCTGAAGGGGTCCGGGTCCAAGTCAGTCGCCGACTGCCCTAACAGGTCCGACGCGATCTCCACAGCGAGAACAGCTTTCCGGAGCTTCTCCGCCGGTGCGCAAAAAGGACAGATGACAAGGCGCCTTGAGCCGCAAAAGAAAGCTCGACAAAAGGAAAAGGAAGCATGAGATCCGCGGCGTCCTGAACAGCCCAGATGAGGCTGCCGAAGGACAGCTGCAAGGAACGACTGACAACCGAAAATCAAATACAACAGCGTATCCCGCAGGTTCCATGCAAATGAGCCAGTCTCGCACTCATGGAGATCCGTCCGCGAAAAGCGGCCCAGATGGGCGACGGTGGAAGTCGAAAGTCTAACCCGCTCCACGGGCAGACGAGCCGAGCTGAGATTCTGTCTCCGGTACCTTCGTCATGCCCTATGGGTCCGAAAGATGGGACTACCCCATCCCACATTCCCCATCCAGCGCCATGCTTCCTTTTTCCGCGTATCCCTTCTCCACCTCATGGCCAGCGCCCCGCCGGAGCGGCACTTGGGGAGCAGAAGAACGCCATGACCCGCGCACGTACTGTCGGTAGAAGCGCCGAGAGGGTGGGGTCCGATGTAACTCCCCGACGCTTGACCGGGGCATGACTCTCCTGTCTCATACGCAGGTCATGGCCCACAGGAGCCGTGGTCTCAGATGGTATCGTTCGCAGAGGGCGGATTTTGGGGGATTTGGCGCAGGCGCGGCCAATGTGAGGTGCAGACCTTGCTGCAGGCACTTTGGGGCCCAACCCTGTGGTTTTGGCCCCCATTCTGCCATCCTGTCCGCGGGGGCCGCAGGGTGCAAGGGTGATGGGATCGTGTGCAAGCCATTTTGGGGACCGGCCGTCTGCGGGTGCATAGGC
Source organism: Scopulariopsis brevicaulis (assembly GCA_017657125.1). Classification (NCBI taxonomy): domain Eukaryota; kingdom Fungi; phylum Ascomycota; class Sordariomycetes; order Microascales; family Microascaceae; genus Scopulariopsis; species Scopulariopsis brevicaulis. The sequence goes on from JAGFNX010000033.1 coordinate 42,155, forward strand.
CATGACAAGATGGAAATGTATAGACATACCGTGATGATGAATCCCGTCCGGGTGAATCAAAGACTCTCCCACCTCCGGGACCCCGGGGCGTGCTCGACACCTACGATCGCCCGTTAGATCCCGATCGTATCGCCAAGCAAGGGGACCAAGCTACCTGAGTCTGATCCGCTCCCACGGTATCAGCAAGCGTCTCCCGGCTCCTAGGAACGTCTGCTGATCGGGCTGATCCCGAGCCGCTGGGTCTAATTGCCCTGACTTGAAGCGTCTGACTCCGTATTCCCCGCCTTTATTTTGGTGTTTCAAGCGCGGACTCGCGCCGAGTGACGTCCTCGGCTCACCGGGCGAGACAGACGCGTCTTGTAAGTCGTGTCGCGTTTCGCGTGTTGGCGATCTCGGGGAATTATGGCGATGCAATCTCGTTGTAAGACTTTGGATGGAGTACTCTAGCTCCTAGAATGGATCTTGTCAGCTAACGATGGTCTCTCATGGCGATCTGGCTCTCTCCAAAGTTCCCATGAATGGGATGCCAGTGCACGTCAAAGAAGCCGGCATCCGCCAGAGAGGAACGCGCCCAATCGGCCGGAGGCCCGCACCTATCAAGACACGGCCGAGTCCGAGAACACGGAAACAGGGCCACCACGACGCGACTGGACAGTCCCCACAAACACCAAGAAACGCGCTTTGGCTCCAAAGCTAATGAACCCCCGATCCGGAAACGTGGAGACGGGACCGTACCTGAGGTGCTTACTTTTTTTCGAAGCGGCTCTTGCTTTTTCTCTCCCCACACGGCAGCGAGGGGGCTATGCAAACACGGCCCGACAGCGTTATCGAAGCGAAGCGTGGACGGCTTGATAGCGATAGTTAGGTGCTGGGTCTTGTGTCCACCAGCCGCTGGTGCGGTGATCTTGCTGTGGACGGAGACGGGAGGGAGCTGGGCGTTGCTGGAGGTGATCTCTGTCTCTGCGATTGTGGGTCTCGCGGCTCGGAAACGAGATGGAGCGGTGGGAAGGCAGAGGTGTTCTGAAGACTGCAACTTCGTTCTCAAAGCTGCGGTGGACTCTGACTGGAGTGGATGGCCGCAGCGTCTCTGGGACTCGGGCTGATTCTATGGAGCCGTCTAAGGGGTGACGGGGGAGGGAGCACTGATGGTGCTATGAACGGAGACTAGTTCCGCGTCCCGTCGTTAACCGTCAACGTATATCGACCACGCTAACACTGCGATCTGTCTGAACAGTGGAGGTTGAAAAGACAGGCAAGACTGTTATCTCAAAGGAAGACAAGAAACAAGTCCAGAACATCCAAGAAGATCGAGAAGACGCCCCCAGCCTTATTATATCACAACCAAGGAAGAGACCTTCCTCAGAAACTCGCACACTACATCCCCGGAGATGGAGATACGCTCGGGTATCTCAAGGCCCGCGCGTGGAAGTCACCTCATCACGCCCCCCGTTCCAGGGCGCCATGGAAAGATAATGAACGGCCGTGGTGTGTGTGGAAAAGAACACGAAGGTCGTACGAGGGAGAGGACCCTCGTCAGAATTCCCTGGCATGGAATATTCCCTCACATACCGGGCATCGAATACGTGAGTCGGACGCCGCCCGGGGAACGAGGGTACCGCGGAGGTACTTGCCTCCCTCTCACTCTTCTCAAACGCCGGTGTGAAGCCATCATCGCACAACACGCCCTCCCCCTTCCCACTTTTTACAGTGCCTCGTACGAGGTTGGGAGATGCCGGGGAGTGGTGGAGGACTCGCCGGGGCCGCCACCGGGCGCTTGATGGTGTCTCTGTGCCACGGGGCTACATTTGGGGACATCCCTCGGGGTCACGTCACCGATAGAGACGCCCCGTCCGAGGTCCGTGTGGAGGGGTCAAAGAGCTCGGTTGTCGCTGAAGATCCCGGGTGCCGTGCCGTAGAGTGGCTACTCGCATCATCGCTGGTGCCGAGGCCGCCCGTGGCCCTCCGCGAAACATCCCCCAGGCTATCGGCATGAGTACCTGGGGGTAAGAAGGACAAACCACAGACCTCGAAGCCCGATGGGATCCCAGGAGGGTCCCCTGCGTAGCGGGGGCTGCAGAGGAGGAGCCTTGCCGGCCTCCCACTGGTCTGTCTACCAAGCGCGAGGTGCGACAAGGTAGAGTTAACCAATCGACCTGCAGCTCCCGGATATCGGTGCAGCCCACATTGCACTCCCGCCTCTCCGTATACAACGAAAAGCTTCCCTGGACTGGAATCGTCGGGGCTCACGGAGCATAGCCGCTGCCCGTTGCCGTCCAGATCCGGCGTACAATAGGCAGCAGGCAGGATCGGGATCGAGGAACAGAGGTTCTGGTGGACCCGTGATGGCGGCCGGACTCAGGGGCGGGCCCATGCCACCCGAGATTCGTCCTGGTACTTGGAGGGTGGCCGTAACCATGTACCCAGAAGAACACGCAATACCGCTTCCCGATCCTACCCGCTCGTTGAGATGCACTTGCTCAGGCACGCACTGGCTGTGGCACATGCCTTTGGGTCCCGGGCATACACCACCCTCCCAGGTGCATATCATGAGGTGGGAAGCGAGATGGCAAAGCGAGAGGCCAAAAGGAGAAGAAGAGTCGGCCGGATTGGGAAGGAACCGGGGTTATCATCGGCCACTGTTTGTGGGGCGAGTGACCGGGGTGGCACAGGGCAGCGAGGTGCTCCCACTCACACGCCCTTGTCTGGACGGGGCCCGCGCTCTGACACAGAGCGGGAGCCGTGCTCGCCCCGTGGAGATCGCCAGGGGTATGTGACGGGGGTCCGACGTCGTTCGTCCGAGGGGCGGCAGAACTGCATCTGGCCGGCATGGGAAATGGTTGGCTGCGGGGGGAGCTAATGCCGGGTTCGCCGTCGTATCGGGAAGTGGTTGAGGAGATTTCCGATTGCTGCCCCAGCTACCGGCACTCGGAACAGGCCGACCACTCCACTGGGTAAGAACCCAGGGACGCGGGAGCTCCGCTCCGCGGAAGCGAACTTGCTTCTCCGTACGTTCGTCCTCCTGTAGCTCATGTCGGCCCGCCACCATGCTCGAAGCGAGCCATAGCTCCACCTTGTCTAGTTCGTTGACGTCACTTCAGCTGGAAGCAGAAGTCGCCCAGCTGGGACGAGAAGCCGCAGCAGAAGGGTCCTGGTACTAGGACGACCAAACACTCTCGCGAAGGGATGACCCGCGCCGGGGCATCAAACGCCGATGGGAAATGACCTCATGTGGAAACAACCGCAACGAGAATGAGACAAGCACAATAGAGGGGGGGGGAAAAGTCCATGACCGGCGAAAGTTGATGACGGCGGAGATCTCACCTGCGCACTCCACTCCACGACTCCGCTGAGGTACGTGCCCCAATCGTCCCAAAACGGCAGGGGCGATCTGCCCTGGGAGCAACGGACGCTAGCAGCGCTAGTGTGCCATCCCGCCTACCCTCCCAGGGGTCGCCCCTGCCCTGGACTCCGCCGGCGCCCGGCCAATCACGTCCCGCGGCGACCCAAGCCTTGATCCGCAGACCCCCGTATCTTAGCGAGCTCTCGTGCATATCTCACACCCCAAGCTCCCTTTCCCCTGCACTACACCTTCCATGGGTTTTTTTTCTTTTTTTTCGTTCTTTTGTCACTTTTGGGAATGGGTTACTTCGTACAGGAGCGGCTTTCGCCGAGGAGGGGGGTATCACGTACTTCTGCAGGGTGCTCTCGCTTATGGGAGGTGACTGTGCGACTCGCGGCCATGGAAGTTGTTCGTATTCGCGTGTTTGCGATGTCGTTTTCGTTGCTGCTTTCGCGTCTTCCGGATCGGGAATCCATCGATTGACGACTACCGTATGAAGCCTGATATGATATCATCACATCGCCTCTAGGTCTGGGTCTGGCTCCGCGGCCTCGGATCTCCAACGCGCGCCTCATGGAATCCCCGATCCACGGGGTCGGGGTAGGCCGATCCAGCACCTGGTGCAGCTCCGGGCATCCGATGGGCACGATCCACGCCCCGAGCGTACTCGGCCGTGTAGCATAAGGCTGCAACATCGCCTAGGGAGTTATTAACTGCGTCCAAGCAATATATCGATTGAGGAAGTTGGCGTGCTGCAGATGGCTGCAGATGGCCCGCAGTCAGCTTACGAACTCGCCCAGGTTCGGATGAGCGAGTGGCTTGGAGGTACTTCTGCGCCTGCATAGAGTCCGCCACGGTCGGCAGGCGGCTCGTTTCGGCGCACCTGACGTTGTATCGGAAACGCAGCAGCACCTTACAGCATCGGCGGTCGAGTATCTATTTCTAATTTCAAAGAACGCCACCAAGAGCATTACGAGGTAGATGGGAGGGTAGGTGAAGAAAGGAGGGGCAGCATGGTTCGTTCAATGGACTGCCGGCCAGCCACGCAGAGCTCCTGCGTCTGGAGGATCAACAAGCTCTCTGTAAGGCGTAATACGCCCTGCACTCAGTAATCGTCCCATATTTGAACAGCCCTGCCAAGGAGTTGCCTCCGACACTCAGGGGGCACGGCCCCTCGCTCGCCGTTACACCGCCTCCGGCCATCTCGCCCGTGCAACACCCGGCCTCGCCATGCCGCGGGCCTCTGCGCAATCCCAAACAAGACGGTTCGAGATCGAGCCGAGGGGCTCGCATTCCTGGTTGCCGGGTCTCCATATCTCATCCCGCGGAGCCGCTGGACGTTTCGCTCCTGTGCCGCCGTCCAAGTGCGATGACCGTCGCTCAGAGGTCATTTTGTTGGGTCCTGCTCTCCCGGGCATCGGCTGACGGGTGAAGAAAGGGTTGGCAGCTCAGATGATATCTCATGGAGTTTCAGGGCCAGCAGGGGGGACGCCACGGGCGAGAAAAAAAAGCAACTGGCGTTCACGGGTGGACGCTGGTATCCAATTACAGGCCTCTCCGTCGCCACATCTCATTGCTCCTCATTGGGGAAACTCTAGCCCTTGTTGAACCCTTCCAGCGGACAGGCATATTGCACGGATACAGTTGCCAAGGCCGTCAATAACACGGGATGGAACGGGCCTACACCGTCCCATACTGGTCCAGTGGCCTATCGGGAAGTGCCCTCAGCGTTCCCACGAACCAAGTCTTTACATTCCCGTATGATTAAAAGCAACACATAAGGTATAAATAACTTCTCGCAAAGTGAGAAGTGAGCCAGGGCACCGCGGTGGTCTGGCCACCTCTCCTATGTATACCGCTTGTATTTTGCATCCTGCCCTCCCTCGTCGTGCCGTCGCATACAGCATACAGCAGTACACGTGGTCATCGTGGCAAAGCGCCATTCACCACATCTCTTATACCCCAGAGTAACTCCCCCATCCACAAGGCATTTCACCATGTGGCCTCCTCACGAGCCCGGTTACCCGTGGCGCCACCATCCCTTTCCCCAAAGCATCTCCCTGATAGAACATAATGGTCCAAGGAAGCAGGGGACCCCAGAATACCCGCTCGCATCCCGCCGCGTACTACTGGAACCCCCGGCCGTCGCACCGCGGCCGGGAGTCGAAGCGAGGAACGACTGGCCGCGAGCGAGTGTCCCCCGTGTTCAAGATCATGCACGTCGATATTAGCCCTGAGGCAGATCTAGCAGCGTGCCCTTTGTGAGTCCTACACGCGAGGGAGGAGGGGGAGACAGATGGAGGGTCTGTTTAGAGCTGGGCGGGTGCGTGCATGGGGATATGTCGTAGCACCTGGGTGCTGCGATCCGTGGAGCCGAGCGCCGGGGAGTAGCTCCGCAAGGGGTGCAACGGCGCAAGGGTGTTTACTGCCCGCCTGAATGCACCTAGTCTACAAACCGTTTGATCTCTTCCTCGCGAGTCTCTTAGAGCGGGAGCCTTTACAGCCTGGTTGAAGCGGTTATGACGAGTCCCTCGATCGCGCCACTCCCAACTGTGCGACGCCAAGGCGGTGGTGGCATGTCGGGGAGATGGTCCCCGAAGTTACCCAAGGGCTCGCTAATCCGATCCGCTTTGGGACGTGCACTCACGAGGAGCCAGCTCGTTCTCATTGCGACGGCCTTTTCTTTCCGTGGTTCCGACATTCCATAGACACAGTGGCTTTTTATACGGCGAGCGTGAGCTCGGGGAGGAGCAGAAGGGCTGGGAGGTACTACGGTGGTGATGTCTGTGGTGATGGAAGTGGAGTGGGGATCTAAGACGGATCGCGGGACCCCTGGATGCCACGTTCCATCGTCTCGTCGAATACACAAAGGAGACGGAGACTCCATCGCGGGGCTTAGCTGGTGACTTTGCCGGGAACCCCATCCCCGTTCCCCTCAACTCTTTCCGATCTCCGCTGTCTCCTTGAAGCAGATCATGCACCCACCCACAGTACTAACGAGTAACGACAAGGTCCTCGTGAAGAAACACAACAAGACACGAGTGATCAGAAACAGGTTCCGCTCCCACCACGCCCCCTCCTCCGGCCGTGGCACGAGATCGAACACCGGACCTACGAAACACCGCTGGTAGCCGGGAAACTGGGGGCCACGAGATCGCGTTGGGAAGATCTCACCTTGTTGAGATCGGCCGCAGGCATCCGCTCGAGGGGCGGGGAGGGCACTTTTGTGGCCCGGGGGAAAGAAGGGGGAGGATGCTCCTCGTATCACTGAGCGCTGGGAGCTTGTGAAAGTTACGTCCTTTGGGCTGCGGAGTCGGTTGGGGGTGTCATACAGCGTCCCGGCGCGTAGGTTGTCCCACGGGGCCAGAGCCACCCGTCTCATCTTTAGACGCGGACGTGCGCTCTGCGCTCTTGTCAGGTGAGGGGATAGAGAGATGAGTGCAGATCCCGTGGATCCGGGGCGTTGTTAGCTCTGTTATTTTCGTTGCACTGATGGTTGGGGCTGGTTGGGTCCCTTGGTCTTTCTTGTGGAGGGCGGGATGCAGGATCCCAGTTACCGCAGGTTCTGTGAGAGGGAGAGTAGAAAGAAAGGGGAAAGATCGGACGAAATTGTACGCCGAGCGTGATGGGGAGTCTACGTGACGGCTCTGTCTACTACACGTGCCTCCTACAGTCTTTTGGATCTCAAGAGGTCTGTATTCACCGGATTTGGCCGCTGAGCTGCCTCTTCTAGAATCCTAACCTCCTTAGAGCAGTGAAAGGGAGGGCGCCGGAAAGAACCGGGGGTCATGCGGATCGCTGTCAGGCGTACTGTATCTCGTGGAACCGCAAGACGACCGGATCTCACGCCATACCGCTCCCTCGCTCCAGCCCCGGGTGTCAGCATGAGCGAGGGCCCTCTACCCGCCCAGGAGAGTCGGCTCTCGCAGTGCTCGGTACGACTCTGGGCCCCATCACATAGAGCCCTGCTCTCACCGCGGGAGACGGGAGAAGGAGGGAAGAAAGGGGGTACCCCCCGTTTACACGAGTACACCGCAGCGACGGGGAGCACGTACCCATACACCCAGGTGCCGCAGACGCACAAAGCCTATCGTGATTTCCCGCGCTACACGGGTCCGTGACCCTTTTCTCTTCCCGAGGTTTCTGCTGAGCTCTCCTCCGGTTCTCGAATATGGTTGGAGGAGGGGCCCCTTGGTGCCTGAGAATGGTTGGATGAGAGAAAGGGGGAGAGGGGGGATCACACGGACGGCCGGGATATCGCGCATCATCTCGGTATCGAGAGTCGATTCTGCAGCGAGGCGTGTCTGGTGTTACGCTGGGGTGTGCGGTGTGCGGGTGATGTAAGAGCGGGAGGTCCGATGAGGTTCGTTGGGCCGCGAGGAGGGGGATCGTGTGCGCTTCTGTATGTTGGGGGTGAGTGTATCTGAGGTCTGGACTCCGATCCTGCGGCCTTCTCGTGTCGTTGGCGGTGTGTGGCACGGCTGGGGGATCATGCGATCGGGACTGGGGGGTTTGCTTTTCTTTTTCTGTGGGAGTTCATGTCGAGTACCTTTGGGATCATCATCTGGGCTTGGCGGGTGTTCTCTACTCGCTTCCACCGACGGCCAAGGCTTTCAAAACTCCGTCGATATGCGGGTTCTCCGGTAAACCAGGAACACCCCTCGTAGCTCGGCCGACGGCCCCTTTTCAGCGGCCGAGCTGGCGGGAACGGTGGGCTCAGCGGACAACTCCTAGTCTAACGACATGGCGCTCGATAGCTCCCAGTGCCATCCACACCATGCAGGTCCTGACGTATCCCGTACAGAGGGGAGGGGGCGTACGAATAGCAGACATTATCCCCACAGCCGATCAACCACCGCGGGCTCGAGCGATCCGCTAGCCAGGGGTGTGCGCAAGGGCCAAGAGCGGAAAAAGCAAGTAGGGCGCCGCCAAGTCTGCGCTCGCGGCTCAACATGCAGGAGCTCGGCTCTTCTGGTTTTAAGTGGGTTTGGAGAAGAAGCAAGGTGCAGCGATGGGCGGGCGACACTCTATGGTGCGATAGGGGAGTTCGTTTCGAGGATGCGGGCGTTGGTTGCGGGCTTCGGCTACGGGTGCGTGTGCGTGATGCGCATGCTTATGCGGGTCGAGAGAGGTGCAGTAGGTGCGGCGAAGGGGCTTTGTATGCGGGTGATGATGTTTGTGTCGTCTGCTAGTCCTCGCTATTCTGGCTTGCCTCCTCGGCCGTCGTCTTGGCAGGATCGGTTCTCCTGGCCATGACGTTCTCTGTCGGGCCAGCACACGCGATAGCGGGAGAGGGCAGCCGCCCTTCTCGGTCCGCAGCAAGGGAAGTGTCCACACACTTCCCGTTCCCTTTCTTTTTCCGCCGGGATGCTCCTAGAAACTCCCCTTGAGCCCCCGATGACCACCCGCATGCTGCCAGTGCTCATCGCCACGACGATCAAATCCATCCCACCGTCATGACTCCGACTCCGCGGTAAAGACAAGAGAATCAGACAAGGTCGCTCACTCGTTGAACCCCATTTCCTATCCGGAGTATCGATATTGCGTCACGTCCGTCCGTGCTTTGCTTTTACCACTACTGACTCGAGGCTCCGCTTCTCCATGTCGGTACTTTGTACGGAGTTTGAACGGGCTTGTCTTTCCCTGAATCATGGGTGTACATAGTATTTTCGCCTCCTATGTGCCGGGCTTGGTGGGGGCGTCTTCGGGTGTTTTGTGGGGGAGATGGCCTTGGTCTTAGACAGGTCCTGCGCTATGGGGCGGCGCGTTTGGGACGCGTTTGGGACGGGCGGACCGCGTCTGCTATTCCTGGCGGGTGTAGCTGTTCCTGGGAGCGGACGGGAGTTCAGCCCAAGAGGAAGCTTGACCTGGTCGTCTCGATCCCGTCTTGAAAGACTGGGAGCCGTGTTTCGGTCACTACCTAGGCACGGGACGGGATCGAGCTTGAATCTCCGGGGGGCGAAGCATCCCGTGTCTCTTGATAGTCCGTTCCTGAGACCACGGCGACGAGACAGGCGCAGGTACGTCCAGGAACCGAGACGCATGCCTCCGGCAGAGGTGGAGCTTCACGAGCACCAAAACGCCCATCAGGTCGGTGGGCGCCGGTCAAGGTGACGGCTTATAGTTTCACTTGGAGGAGTATTCCATCACATACGACCATAGCTCGTGGAGAACTGAGGGTCCCGTCCGCTCCCCTGAACATAAACCACGAAGCGCCGGACTAGTAGTTGGGTCGGTGACGACCAGCGAATCCCCGGTGTTGTATGTTTTTTGCACTTTTTTTCTCTCCATTTTGCACTGTTTTACTTGGGGTTTACCTCGGGTTGGAGAAGCTGAGGCTTGTGCCGTTTTTCGAGGAATACGAGCGTTGGTGTGGTTTCGGAGTCTTGGAACGGGGGAGTAAGACTCTGGGGTGCCGCCTTACTGGAGATACCGGGGTCTCAGCAAGTAGATTTGCCATTGACTCAAGCAATGGGCCGCGAAACAATAAGCGTAAGCTCGTTGAAGAATGGTAGTTTGGTTTCTCCGAGAGCACAGTTTGGAACAAGAGGGGTGGTTCCTCGAGGGGCTAATGCGAAGGCGATGGCAGCATGGACTCGGGGGTTAACGAAACCCGTTATCGGTCAGGTTATGACATTATCCGGGGTAAAATACTGAGAGAACAATCACGGGCCTCGTTACTAGCGTAGGATGAGTTTGTCTGGCCGGAGTCCGGGGAAGGGGGAAGAGGCCAGAAGAAGAGCCCTTGGTCTACACTCCCTGGGCATGGTAGACTCGAGACGAAAGCCCCGAGTCGGACGGCTCGTCGAAGCCTCTTTTGCTGCTACGAGTTTTGGAGGCCACAAAAGCGGGACAAGGTATCTCGTGGTGGCCATGGTATCATGGTATATTGGAGGTACTGTAGAAGCTTGGTGTCTGGAGGCTAAAACGTGTGAAGCCCTCACGCGCCAGCTAGTAAACTTCTCCTGTACACCCCGTATTACGCGGACAGCAGCGCAGAGGGCCGTAATGTCCCGTATTTCACCGTCATCATTGTGGTGTGGAAATGATTCCAAGGTGACCAGGGGTGTGTGTGCTTGTAGTTGCTCATCAGCTCCGTATGTATGAAGGGCAAATGTTCGTCGCCACCACGAGCAAAGCTCTTCTCAACCAGGCTCTGATATGTTGAAAACTTGGGAATCTAGATAGGATAGGCGCGGGGTGGCCCCTTGTTCTGGCCCAGAACCTTATACCCAGGAGATAGTCTGAGAGTGGCGCTGGGCATGTCCTCCAGCACCAAAGGGGCTTGCGGCTGGACGGCCGGGTACGCTTGCAGTAGAAGTAAACGAGTACAGGTCCTTCACTGGCTTCGATACGTAGTCCCTAGATTAAAAAGACAGTTCTGTTCCCAGCATCAAGTGGTGCCCGAGAAGGAAGGCCCTTGTACGATATTGAGCGGGCGACCTCCGATCCGGCACCCCATCCTCCCTGTTTCCGACGGCCTTTAGATGCCACCCCGTGCCATGGGCGCTCACCTCTTTTGCAAAGAATGGCCCAGCTCATTCAAGTCTGAAGATGAGCCCTAGGGAGCTGGTACTACGAGGAGCAGAGAGGGACGACACCAGTACGGGAACATGCCACTGGCTGACCATGGAGCAACCGGGTCTAAACAGCCAAGAGAACGTTAGTAGATCCGGGTCTCTCCCGGTGGTCTAAGAGATGGCATCACCTCAACTACTCAAGCCTCCGCTGTTCATCACGTCGGTGTAATTCACTCCCGAGCGGCAGCCACCAGTTACCACCGGGACGCCCCACGCAGTCCTCACCATAACCCAGCCCGGTCTACCGTACTCTGTACGAACTTACCTCCCCGCGGTATTACAACTCGGGGAAGGATAGATATTCCTCCTTGACTACCGGTCACCGGTGCTAGTGTACCGTTGTAGACCGCACGAGGGAGATAGACCATGCGGGTGGATGAGCGGACGGTGAAGCTCAGGGTACCGCGGATAATTTGCCGTCTGTGTCGAGCAAACAACTCGACCATCAGTGGCGGAGCGCGTGGCCATGATCTAAGCTCTTGGCTATCATCCCAGGGAGGAGCGTCCTTGGCCCTATGAGATTGGGATGGGGTATCGGAGGAAGGGGGGTTGACATTGCGTCGGGCCTCCCCCTCGCGGAAACTCTGGGTTTCCCGTCGAGAAATGAAAACGCCGGGCTTCTACGATCAAGCAGCGCCGCGATGGAGAGATGAAAACTGCGGGCTGCCGCCTGTAGTCCAAGATTCCAGGTAGACGGAGCACTGGATGCCCCACCGACCGAGCGTTGGAGTTTGAAGTCACGCGTCCCGCGGCCGTTCGTTTTCGAGCGTCGTTGGCGTTTGTGTGAGGCGGGCGGGAACGGAGCGGAGAGTCTATTGTTTGCTTCCCGGTCCCACTGCCAGTCTTCGAGGTGGATGCTCTCCGGGACTAATCTAGATCAAAGGCGTGACGGGCTGAGTCCGTCAAAGATACAGCTACGGCCATCTCGGAGTAATAGGGTTGGCCGTACTGGGAAGTCTATGCCGGCGACCAAGCCGTCACGGCCTTTCGGAGCTAATTCATGAAGCAAAGTCTAGAGAACTGCGAGGTCCTTAGGACTCGGCATATACGACGAAGACTGTAAGTCTCAAGCTCGCCGAGGGGGCCCGGGTTTCTCTGTTCTACCGGCTATTCAAGACGGCATTGGGCCATATGCCTGCTATGGAGTTATTGCAAGTTCGAGAAGCAGGATCCAGGATGAGCTGATCTCGTCGGACGTGGGAGTCTGGGTTGGCCCCTGGATGGGAGGCACGGGCGCCGCGCAGAGGGAAAGCGCCGGTGTCGGGGGCGACTTTTTCAGTCTGACGAGACCCAACCCTGACCTGAGAAGATGGAAAGCGTCGCCGGTCCAGGGGATGGGGGTCTAGGGGATGACCAGGGGTTGTATCCAGCATACGCCGGTTCCTTTGCTCTACGGCTCGAAGCCGAGCACAGTAGCCATCCTCAATATTAGCTTCAACTTCGGCATCGCATGCCGGATACGCGGATGAGCCAGAGAAGTGTCCAGCCTGCGGTTAGCCAGCTGCTGAAGCTCCGGAAAGAGTACAGCCGTAGCGTAGGAGCCGCACCAGCGAACTACTCCGAGGAGACGGGCTCGAGGACCGGATCCTTTAGCTCGCCAAGATGTATTTCGTGTCAGACTTGGACTTCGAGGACGAGAGGAGTTCACAGTAGCCCTGGGGATGGAATCCCCGTAGCCCTACCGGGCGAAACGGGTAAGCGTGCCTGCGACTCGGCCGCGAGGACGACATCGGAACGGTGTCCTGTTCGTCTCCTACGAAGAGCGTCGTTCTACGAGAAACACCAAGACCTCACCAGGTCAAGTCGGCCGGGGCGCTGCACACATCACCGAGCGTCATCCCCTTGTAACCCCGTCCCGCCGCCCAGAATGCGAGCCTGCCGCCCACGACCAGGCGCAGCCGCCACAGGACATCCGGCATCGAGAATCGGCATCAGAAAACCGCTCATTGAGGAAATCCCGGGTCACATATCACATGTAACAACCGAACCCCATCCAAGAATCCCTCTCATCGATCACGCACCCGCAGTCCCCAATCCTCAAAGATCCCCACGCCCCCCTCATCTTGGCCATACACCCAAGAGTAACTCCCAAGTCACCGACCCCAGAGCCCACTCCCGCCCTCCCCGCTTGCCACGCGAGAAAGGACCAGGGAACCGGGTCTGAACGAAGCGAGTGGGTTCGCCACGTCGGCGGATGCTTTTCCACGAGCGCCACGGAACGAGCCCATCCATCCAAGATCAAGTCGACGAAAGGTTCCGGAAGGGCGTATCGTGACGCGCCCGCACGCCCTCTGCATTCCCCTCGCTCCGGGGGGGCCCTCATTGGTGCCTCGCCTTTCCAGGACAGGGAACATGGGTGGAAATGCTTCGACCCTACACGCCCTACCCCATCTACCAGAACGGGGCGTATATTGAATGTAGAGGCTGGAGGGTGGAGAGAAGGAGGGCGTAGTGCGGACCAAAAGACGCACGTCCTTTGGGGGCCTTCGTTCCGTTCCGTCGCACGGAATCGTCTCATCTCAGCCCGATCCGGACAGGAAAGATATTAATGGCGCCCAGGCAGCGAAGCGCCATTGGCCTGCTCGCTTAGTCCCCATCCGGGGGGTGTCCCGGCGAGCGTCACACCTGCAGGGACGAGGCCAGTCCACCAGTCCCCTCCTTAGACACTCTTGAAGATTCCGTCGTCCTTCCTGGGTCGACCCTGCCGAGGACCGCAAACCGGTCAAGATGCAACCCTCGCATCCGAGCAAGGAAGGGCGGGCAGCAGACCGGATCCTAACTCGACACCCGGCTTGGCCTCGGGCAAGGACCGAAAAGTGAGAGCTCAGGTGGGAAAAGGCGCACGGGGCCGCACAGCGAGGTGCAGAGGCGTGACAAAGCCGTCGTTAACGCCGGGCCCCGGGGACGTCCTTGCTCCGGACGCATCCCCGTGGGCATGTCGCGATGGGGAGTGGTTCGGGGGCGGCGGAGGGGACGGGGGCGTTGTTTGATTCGAGGGGGGTTCCGCTTGTGTGACGGGCCGGGAAATTTCGGCCGGTGAGGCGGTTATAAAGGAGGAGGAGGGGGTGGTGGTGGAAGTGGTGGTGGTGCCTGTGAAGGTCGGCTTACATCTGATATGTCCGTTGCAAGGAATACCCTGCGGATACTCCATCCATGAGGCTGTGGCCTCGGCGTTTTGATCCCCCGGCAATATCCCATCCCACCAAGGGTGAATGCCAAAGAAGGATGAAGAGAAGATGGTCATGGTATCACCCAGCCCGGATCGGAAAGCAACACCATGTACCCTCCCATCGCGGTACCTGCATCCCAGTCGCGACATGTAGCTTTTCTCTCAACCCTCGACACGTACAACACCCATTTCCTGACGCCCTCGACAACCCCTCTCTGCTAGGGCGTCGAGAGCTGTCCCCTGCCACAAGGGGTTAATATACCCTCGATATTAGGCCCTCGCGTGGGAGCGCGCACGGCAGACGCGGCTTGGCGAGCAGGGGATTGTGTTTTAGAGGGCTGTGGCCGGCCGGATCGGGAAGGGGATGGGGTGGAGGGGGATGGGATGGAGGTTTGGGGGATGACGTCGGTCTCGGCGGGAGCTCACAATCGAGAGACGAGAGAGTGCGTCGAGGAAGAGGTCCTGGTGGTTGATGCAAGGACCGTGTGGATAGACTGTGTGAGTTGTAATCTGCACGTACCTCGGCTGGCGTCAGCGATGTCGGGCGCTTGTGGGTCTTTTGGCCGGCGCCGAGAGCTGCCCCGTGACATCGCCATCCGGCACGGCCCTGCAAGTCTCGGCATCAACACCTCATCGACGGGCTGTGAGGTTAAGCCCAAGGACATCGTGTCCCGTAACCCCTCGACAAAATCCACTTGGTAGGAATCAGGGAAGCACACGAACGGCCACGAACCATCTGCCGAGCCGCCCAGAGTTGAAGGCACTGAACACCACCGCCAGCCAAGAAGCGTCGGCCCCGGTCGCCAAGCGTCACCGACGCCAAGAACACACCGGCGACGGGCGCGCAGGGGTCTTTTTCTTGGCTGGTGCTGGCTGATGCTGACCGAAGCACAACTCCAGGTGCCATGCCGCTAAACTCCCTCCCCGCTTCCCGCCTCCCGCTGGACCCTCCAGTGACGCTGCAGCTGGCCCGCCACCACCACCACGACGTGTAGCCAAACCTTCCAATCGCAATGTAACCGCACCGTGCCTGGGCTAAAGAAAACCCCCAGCTCTGCGCTAGACCTCTAGCTCGAGTAGTTTTTTTCTTCTTCTCCCATCCTTCGAGTTGTTCGCTCTAGTCTTAGCATCGGCCACCGAGTGGGAGAAAAAGAGGGTCGGATCCACGCCAAGGGTCCGTTTTCATGGAGATGCCGGTGGGATCTACAGTAATACCTGCCAAGAAACCCACGGGAAAACGAGCCAAGCCTCCGCTCCTCTTGGCCCCCCGTGGCGCATTACGATTCCTCTCTGCATCTTCACGCTCACCACCACGACCCTTTTCCCCCCCCTTTCTTTTGCTACTGCGTCTTTCTCTTTCATCTTTACGACGACATTCTCTCGCTTCACCCGTGATTCGATACGAGCCGTTCGGATCCCCCGCACCGACTGCAACCCGAGCCCCCTGAGAGAGCCGCGCGCACGAGCGCTCCGCCACACCGGCGACGATCACTGCTGGACGCGGACGCGCGGGAGAGGGATTTCGACTGGACGGTTTCTCCTCGCCGTGGAACGTCCCACGACACGACACGACACGACACGACGCTTCTGCCCGACGGCGACCATCTGAACGAGGGTCCTGGACTTTGTTGAGGGCGCGACTTGTTCCGGGAAGCGACTCCCGCCGAGGAAACCGAAGTTGTCCAGCCACGACGGCACGAGCACGACCAGCCTCTTTCCCCTCGACATCTCTGCGAGCGATCGACTTCCCCGACAACCCCTTCTCGACCTCTCCGACACACCCACCAGCCGCCCACGCGAATAACCCGAGCAAACCGCCACAATGCACCTCTCAACGCTCCTCCCCCTCCTCCCCCTCGCCGCCGCCTCCCGCTCCGCCAAGCGCGGCCTAGTCTACGTCTCCAACAAGGACCACCCCTCTGACAACGCTGTCTGGGTGCAGAAGGGCTCCTCCCTGACATGGTACTACAACTACCACGACGTCCCATCCCCGGCCTTCGCGGGCATCTCCCAGCAGAAGGTGGAGTTCGTCCCCATGATGTGGGGCGTCGACTCGTCGAACCCCGAGGACGACGGGTTCCTGGGAAAGGTGGAGGCCATGATCGAGGACAACGTCAACATCACGCACGCGCTGAGCTTCAACGAGCCGGACGTGAAGGCGGACGACGGCGGGAGCGAGGTCGACCCGGACGTCGCGGCCAAGGCGTGGGTGAAGAACTTTGAGCCGCTGGCGAAGGAGGGCGTCGAGGTCGGGCTGCCGGCGTGCTCGGGGGAGCCCGGGGGCCTGCAGTGGCTGCTGGACTTTGTGGAGGAGTGCGCGGACCTGGTGAGCGAGGGGGAGGACGAGAGGAAGAACTGCACGTGGCACTTTTTGCCGGTGCATTGGTACGGGGGCTTTGACGGGCTGGCGAGCCACATTGGCGACAGGCTAGAAGCGTAAGTGTCTTTCCTCGTCCTGTAACAGATCCTATAGAGTCGAACGGCGAAGGGACCATACTGACGGAAGAACTAGCTTCCCCGGCACCCCGATCTGGGTGACGGAATACGCCTTCCCGGACCAGGACCTCGGCCCGACGCAGCACTTCTACAACACCTCCATCGACTGGTTCGACGACTCCAAGTTCGTCTCGCGCTACGCCTACTACGGCGCCTTCCGGTCCGACGACTCCAAGATCGGGCCCAACGCCGCGTTCCTGAACCGGGACGGCGAGCTGACGGACGTGGGGTCGTGGTACCTGGGGGGCAACGCGACGGGGGTGGATCCGATGTCGGGGGAGGGTGGCGCGGGGAGTTTGGGGGCGCCGGTTGGGATTGTGATGGCGCTTGCGGGGGTCATGGTTCTGGGGTTGGTGTAGGGGGTGTGAGTGAGTGGTGGTAGGAGAAGAGAGAAGGAGAGGGAGGGGGAGAGGACGAGGAGGGGAGAGTGTGAATCTTGCATTTAGCGGAGCGGCGTGCATACCCCGGACACCGGGGCCTGGGAAGAACGCGGGCGTGTTTATACCCCGGCTGGGGGCCTATATATGGGTTGGACACCTGACGTGGCTGGCGGAGGGACATGCCTCCCCAAGACGTTCGGTGTGCGCGGAGAGTTGATACCTGGGCCACGAGTTTGTGTAGATGGACATTGGCGTTCTGGAGGATACAGGAATGGGAATCTATTTCGTTTCATCTGTTTAGAATGGCTCATCTCGTGCGCTTGTGAGTGATGTGAGAATGAGTGTATGTGGGAAGCTCGTCATGGTTCACTGTCATGGGGGACGTTTTTTGAATTTGGAGCTTGCGGGGTGATGGGCTCTCCTGACCCCGTATTCAGCTTGGGGGCCTCCATCTTTATTATAGGCGTCAACGGCACTCTCTCGGCCCGAGGAAACAAGTCCCAATTCCAGCGATGAACCCCCTCCAGCCCCCAAGAAGCCAATTTCTAATAACTCGTACACCACCTTCGGCAGATGTCCGTCCAAAGCAAACAACACCACACAACCACGCCAAAAGCCTATCCTCCTGGTTGTCCTCGGCTTCGGCACCGGCAAACAATCCAGAGCCGAACCCCTCAACCCCCCCAAATCCCCCAGGGCCACACCGCAGCCAGCGGGGCCCAGCGTAGCAGTACCACACAGTAGCGCCGCAGGCAGGGGGTAAAAAGCGGGGAGCGCGCCTCTTTTCCCCACGCTCTCCTTGTGCCTCGGTCCAAGACGTCCTGGCCCGCCAGAGCCGAACGCAGGTGCTGCGACGGGGTTGGTCGCCACCCCCGCCGATAACTGCCGTTTGGCTCGATTTGGAGGCACCCCGAGGATTTCCCCACACTCCCGGCTGGGGCATATTCGGTATTTATGGGGGAGGAGGGCCCCAGGTTTCTGGTGGCGCGGTTGTTTTTCCTTGACCTTGCTCTCTTGCTGTTCATCTTCCATTCTCTCTTCCATACGTTTTTGCTTTCTGAAAAGAGATACCCGGTTCCAGTACCAATACCGACACCATGGCGACTGAGCGCGTTGGATCCATCCTCAAGCACATCAACCCCAGCTCGGGGCTCGATGAAGTGTAAGCTCCCCCTCCCACCCCTTCCCTTCCGTTGGCGCCCCCCCCCGGTTTCCCCGAACTGGCCGCTGACGGCAGACGCGCAGGCTCTCCAAGAACCCCGACGACATCGTCATCACCCTCGCCGCCCGCACCCCGCTGTGCAAGGCGCGCAAGGGCGGCTTCAAGGACACGTCGCTCGAGTACATGGTCTACGCGCTTCTGAAGGAGGTGCGCGAGCGCTCCGGCGTCGACCCCAAGCTGGTCGAGGACATTGCGATGGGCAACGTGCGTTCCCCTCCCCCTTCCCCTTACCCCCGTCCACCCTCCTCCCCCAGATCTCCGCCTCGCAAGGCAAACATGGCCTAACACCGCGCAGGTCTCCGACTCCAAGGCCGCCTACAAGCTCCGCGCCGCCGCCCTCGCCGCCGGCTACCCCAACACCGCCTCCGCCTACTCCCTCAACCGCTTCTGCTCCTCGGGCCTCAAGGCCACCGCCGACATCGCAAACTCCATCTCCCAGGGCAACATCTCCATGGGCGTCGCCATCGGCGCCGAGCTCATGACCGCCGGCGGCGACGCAATCACCGACCCCTTCGACCCCGCCGTCCTCTCAAAGTCCGCCGAGGCCGAGGACGCCACGAAGCCCATGGGCTGGACGAGCGAGAACGTCGGGCGCGACTACGCCATCGCGAGGGAGGAGATGGACCGGTACGCCGCCGAGAGCTTCAGGAGGGCGGAGGCGGCGCAGGACGCCGGGTGGTTCGACGACGAGATCGTGCCCATCAAGACAAAGGTCAAGGGCAAGAACGGGGAGGAGAAGGAGGTTACGCTGACGAGGGACGAGGGCATCAGGAAGGGGACGACGGCCGAGGGGCTGGGCAAGATCCGGGCCGCGTTCCCCCAGTGGGGCCCCCGGACGACGGGCGGCAACGCCTCGCAGCTGACTGACGGAGGTGAGTTCCCCCTCCCCCCCAACCTAACACCATCCCCCCCCTTACCCCACAAGAACCCAAGCTAACAGCAACAGCCGCCGCCCTCCTCCTCATGAAGCGCTCGACCGCGCACGCCCTCGGCCAGCCCATCGTCGCAAAGTACCACTCCTCCACCACCGCCGGCCTCGCCCCGCGCGTCATGGGCATCGGCCCCACCGTCGCCATCCCCAAGCTCCTCTCCAAGGCCTCCGTCTCCCTCTCCGACGTCGACGTCGTCGAGATCAACGAGGCCTTCGCCACCATGGCCGTCTACTGCCGCGACACCCTCGGGCTGAAGTGGGACAAGATGAACCCCCGCGGCGGGGCCATCGCGCTGGGCCACCCGCTGGGCGCGACGGGCGCGAGGCTGGTGGTTACGGGGCTGAGCGAGCTCAGGAGGACGGGGGGTAAGGTACTGGTTGTTAGCATGTGTGTTGGGACGGGGATGGGTATGGCTGGCCTGTTTGTGAACGAGGCTGAGTAGAGGGGAAGTGGTGTTGGCTTCATCTGTATGACAGGGTACTCGCTATTAAGTTTATGAACTGTGATCTATCTTTTGCGCATAAAGAATGTAACGAAACAACATTGAAGAGATCGGAATGCGCCGCCCATGCAACTCCAAGCACACAGCAACTCCAAACGCACGGCACAACTCCCGAGCATACAACACGACCCCAAAGACAAGATAACCCCAAGACAGCACATCTCCAAAAAGAAGACAACACATCCACACACCCTCACAGTCACCCTAATGCATCCGCGGCGACGGCTCATCCCCAACCCTAACCCTCGCCGCAACATCAACCCCCTCCCCCTCCTCCACCTCCGTCATCTTCAGCGCCTCGTGCACGTCCCCCACATAATGCGCCTCCCCGCCAATCAACTCCATGATCCCCGACCTGATAAACAGCTTCCTCACCGCACTCTTCGGGTCCCTCGGGCCCCTGGAAAAGAAGACCCGCACATTCTGCTCCCTGTACGACCGCACAATGTCCTCGAGGACCTGCGCCCCAGACCCGTCCATGTACGTCACCCCGTTGATGTCGAACACGACGTTCTTGTTGCTCTCGGGCCGCCGGAGCCGGGGGAGCGCGGGGTGCGCCATGCTGGTCCCGTACAGCTCCAGCCTCCGCAGCCGCGTCTTCAGCTCCCCCGTGTTCGCAAACGTAAGCGGCTCCGGGATCTTGACGATAAGACACCCGTCGATGAACTCGACGCCGTCGGGCGCCGTCTCCGCGTTCTCGAAGCGGTGCGTCCCGGGCGTACGGCCCAGGATCTGGATCCTAGGGCGAGTGGAGTGCCGGATCACCTGGAGGAGCGAGAGGCCGATGCCGATGGCGATGCCAAAGGGGAGGGAGTAGAAGATTGTGGAGAAGAAGATGATGGCCATGAGGCCGAGCTCCTTCCAGCCTCGGATGCGGAGGAAGAAGAGGACGTCGCCGGGGGCCTCTTCGACGAGGGAGATGGCGACGACGCTAATCATCGACGACAGGACGGGTTTCTGCGGTTACGTTAGAGGCGATCGGGTTGGTGGGGTGGGGTGGGGGAGGGTGCTTACCGGTAGGTAGTACATGTACGGCAGCAGGAACAGAATCGTCATCAGCGCAATGGCACTCAGGAACACGCAGGCCATGGGACTCTTGCCCCCCGTCGCGCCCTTCAGCTTACTCTTCCCGTACCCGCCAAACGCCGGCAGGCTCATAAAGCACCCGCCAACAAGGTTCGCCACCCCGAGCGCCACCAGCTCTCTGTTCGCGCTAAGCTGCATCCCCGGGAAATCAGACGAGGAGCCGAGGCTCTTCGCCGCCACCGTAGACTCGAAGAAGCCCAGCAGCGCAATGACGAACGACGTGCTCATGGCCTCGCGGATGTGCGGCATGTTCGCAGGCTGGAAGGGCCAGCGGAAGGTGAAGAGGCGGCCGGACGCGGCCTTGATGGGGCCCAGGACCGTGACGCCCTGGGTGTCCCAGCCGAGCTTCCAGCAGAGGACGGTGGCGATGGCGACGATGAGGAAGCGCTCGGGGATGAAGGCGACGGAGGGGTACCGGGGCTGGAGGTGCTTCTTGACGGACCTGTCTGGTGTTAGCTACGTGTTCGGTGAAGGGGGGGAGTACTAGCAGTGGCTGGGCCTACCTCAAGACCATGAGGGCGGCAAAGGTGCTCGCCGCAATGATGACAGTCAAGACGTGCGCGTTATTCAGGTTCCGAGCCAGGAACACCAGTTTGTCGACGCTGCTCCCGTGGCTCACGCCCGCCCTCTTCGCCTCCTCGACGAGCCCCGCCTGCGGCAAGAGCTGCTCCACGAAGATCACAAACCCGACGGCCGAGATGAACCCCCTCAAAAACGGCCTGCTAAACACACTATCCAGGAACCCCACGCGCGCCAGCCCTGCCGCGAGAATCGTGGCGCCCGTCATACCCGCGATAATACCGCACACCCTCGCCTGCAGCACGGGGTCGCCGTCGCCGTTGACGAGGTCGGCGCTCCGCTTGACGACGGTGCCGACGAGGAGCGAGGCCGTGGCGTCCGGGCCGACCATGAGGGCCGGTGAGCTCCCGAAGATGGCGTACACGAGGGGGTTGAAGACGAAGGCGTAGAGCCCGTTGATGGGCGGGACGTGGGCGAGGGAGTCGGCGAAGGAGAGGACCATGGGGAGGTAGACGGAGGCGACGGTCAGGGCGGCGATGAGGTCGCCCGTTATGTACGAGGCCTTGTACTGCTGGAGCCAGTTGAGGCAGGGCATGTAGTAGGAGAGGTACCTGGACTTGTTAGCCGCGCCGACGGAAGGTAGAATAATGTATAGAGCCCTTACATCATCTTGTTGCTCTCGAAGCCCGCTTCCCGTGCCAGGGCCCTCGAGTATCGCACCTTCTTGCTCTTTACCCGCCTCGACAGCCGCGCCCTCCAGCTCGGGCCCTTTTGCGGCTCCCTCCGGTCCGCCGCCTCGTCGGACGGGTACACGAGGTCCGTCCCCGTGCTCGGGCTCGGGAGCCTGGGCGTGAAGGTGCCGTGCTCGTAGGCCTCGGGTCGGGCCCCGTCGTTGAGGTGGTTCAGGAGCGACGAGGTCTCGCTGGGGAGGGTGGCCGGGGGTTCGGCGCGGACGTCGGGGGGTAAGGCCGAGGACGGGGGCCGGCGGGCTGCTGAGCCGCCGGGGAGCTGCCTGCCGCCGCTGCTCGCGCTGGCGGCGGAGATGGAGCTCGCCGACGAGTCCGAGTCGGAGAACGCCATGGTGATGATTGAAGTTGAAGGGTTTTCCGTACGTTCAGCGGTCCATGAAGGAGTGGGGAGTTTGGGTCGGTCAAGTTCCCGGGCAGCAAGGGAGGTTGGGCATGCAGGGATCAGCGGGACTGGAGCTGCTTTGAGAGTCGGTCACGACGAGTACCACCGGGAGGAAATGCAAACCGTCTGTCCGTCTCCAATGCCATCGAGCGGTATGGAGAAGAGGGCAGGAGCCGGCGTTGGTGAGAAAAGGGAGGAAAAGTCAATGTCTTGAAACATGGGCGTTTCTTCCGAGGGATTCGCCGCCAAGACGAGGGACGGCGGTGACCGACTCGGGGCGCCGGTGTGGCAGAGCGCCTCGCAGCATAGCATGACCTAGTCCGGTGCACTGATTGGTCCTTGCATTAGCGTGACCGGGTACTCCACATTCGTCATCCACAAAGTGGGGCTTAAGGTGGCGAGTGCGGCACGTGACTCCGCGTCCAGTTCGTGCTCCGCTCCCCTCCACGTCCCACGCTCCTTCTCCCTCTTGCACACCGGTCCGGGTTGCATGTGACCCAAAGAGGGGTCAAGTACGGGGCGTTCCTTCGTTCTGGACGTATCTCTTCACACACCATCTTTCCAGGGTGTGCACCCGGGATGATGACCCCGCACCCGTAGATGCTGCTGCCTGGCGGATGCCTCCGACCAATACGAAACACGCGTCCCGATGCTACTAAGTGGATGCTGACACTGCTGAGGAAGGCTCGGTGTGATTTTGCAGAGGAACATGGAAAAGTCCATGCTCAAGCGGACGGCCGGCCAGGCAGGAAGGCCCTTCCATGTCACTCTCACCAGTTTAAATACATCTTCTCCTTTTGCTGCCTGATACTCCCCTCTTCGCCTGAATTTCCCCTGTCCACACTCCCATCGGAAGATCCGACGCCTCGACCGTGATCTCTGCACAAGAGCGCAATACCCCTGTCATAATGCTCGAAAAAGCAACCCACGTCTTCGCCCGCCACGCCGGCCTCGACCTCGAATGCGACGTCTACAACGACCCCGCGTTCCCGCCCTCCTCCCCCGTCTTCCTCTTCTTCCACTCCGGGGGCCTTGTCGGGGGCTCCAAAGAGCAGGTGCCGCCCTGGCTCGTCCAGGTCCGTGCTCCACTCCGACGTTCCTCCAGTGTCGGACTTCTACTCCTCTTGGCCCTCTTACTGACGTCCTCGGCCTGAAATCAAGGCGTGTTACCGCAGGAAGTGGCCTTTGATCAGTGCCGCTTATAGGTTACTTCCCCAGGCCGGAGCAAAGGACCTCTTTGAGGACGTGACGGCGGCGTACGAGTTCGCCAAGTCGTGCAAGTCCAAGTCAAGGGGTGTGATTGTCGGCGGTGCTAGCGCGGGTAAGACGCCCTGCCACTCACCACACCCAAGCCACCACTAACAAGGAATCGAGGCTTCTTCATGACCACGCTAACAGCCCACCACAACCTCGCCCC
This sequence comes from Scopulariopsis brevicaulis, assembly GCA_017657125.1. Classification (NCBI taxonomy): domain Eukaryota; kingdom Fungi; phylum Ascomycota; class Sordariomycetes; order Microascales; family Microascaceae; genus Scopulariopsis; species Scopulariopsis brevicaulis. The sequence goes on from JAGFNX010000033.1 coordinate 65,929, forward strand.
CCCGCCCCTCGCTCTCCTCTCCATAACCGGCATCCCCACCTTCCAGCACCCCTTCTTCTCCTCCTCCGTCCTCCTCCACCCGGAGCCCCTCTCCCCCTCAGACGTGTCCCCGCTCCTCTCCCGCCCCGTATCCGTCGGGACGCCCATCCCGGGCCGCCCCGCCGTCTTCACACTCGGCAAGCTGACCCCCGACGGCACCAAGAACCCGGAGTACTCCCCGCCCGCGCAGGCGGAGGAAGCGCCTGGTCTGTACGGGTACCACCTCTACCGCAACGAGTTCCCCTCCCTCGTCGGCGCCGTCGACCCGGGGTATAAACCGGGACGCCAACGGGACTGGCCGCCGACGGTGATGATCCACGGAAACGACGACTACGAGGTTAGCGTGGATGTATGTCTGCACATGCACGAGGTGCTCGGGGAGGACAGAGTGAAGGTGTTTGTCGCGGAGGGGCAGGGGCATTTGTTTGAGGAGGGGAGCTGGTGGGAGGATGAGGGAGCGGAGATGGTGGCTGTTAGGGAGGCGGTCGAGTGCTTGGAGGGCATTGTCGGGGCTGGGGCTGTGTAGATCTGGCGGGGAGGTCGCGTGTCGACATGTTTTAATCTTCTCGGCGGGAATCATTAATTGACCTTGATACAGGACGAGAACGGGTTTCAATGCTCGGACTAGCCCCACCCCCGTCCTACCCCCCAGTCCTTCTCGAGGCCAGCTACGTATCCCCAGGATGAAGGGTCCAAGCCAGAGCCGCGGGCCACCCACAAACTCAAAAGACCAAGCCGTCAACGAGCAACCGTGATGCCCCGGTCTTTTAGCGTCAGGGACCCGTCCCGTGACCGGTGTAAGTGGTCTGTCCCCACCCTCGAGCCGCTATTCGCAAACCGGGGAGAACGATGTGGGCCCGCCCTCGGTATGCCGCCGCAGTCACCCCCGCAAACGTAGCCTCTTGCCCCGCAGGCCCGTCTGGGGAATGACACCCGCGGCGGGGCGGGCAGCCGTTTCTTTGATGCTGGATTGCCTCGAGGCTCCGTGAGAAGCCCCAAACTCAACCCATACCCGGCCAGTCCTCCAGTAGCACCTCCAACACCAACCACTCCCCATTCCCCGACAGGCACGCACCGGCCATCCATTTCCAAGAACTGAAACGTCGACTTTATTACCGCCTCATTATATCGTATACGAAGATCATGAACCCCACCTTTCTCATATATCCAAAGCGCAGGGATCAGCGCGCCCCAGCGCAGGGGACGCTCAAAGCAAACGAAGAATAAAACCAACACCGCTCTTCTGCTCCTCAAACTCCAACAAATGCGAACATTACCTCCTCTTCACCCACCACATCCCGAAATTATCCAAAAACCGCCAATCGGCACATGCAACCCCCACACCCCCTACCCCCTCGTTTCCCGCCCCTCACCCTCCCCCACCTCCGGCACCTCTCCCGCTTCCCCCTCCCGAGGCTCCGTAACCTCCCTCACCTCCCCCTTCAAAACGCCCTCCTCCCCGCCCCCCACCGTCTTCCCCCTCACCTCCTTGTACTCGGACATCACCCCGCCCTCGACGTTCTCCTCGAAGACGTCCACCTCCGTCTCGTCGAACTTTCGCGCCGACACCTTTTGCTCAAAGAGCATGTCCAGCTCGGCAAAGGTGCGGCCGCGGGGCTCTGGGACGCGGAAGTAGGTGTAGATTACGCAGAGGAAGCAGATGCCGCCCTAGGTCCTGTCAGCTGTCTTTTGTTTTCGATGGGGGAGGGGGGAGACAAGGGAAGGGGGCACAAGGGGACGGGGGAAAAGAGGAATGGGGCCAGAGGATGGGGGGGTTACATACCCAGAAGAAGCCGGCAAAGTTGCCCCAGTCCCACGCGCCGGGGTTGAGCATGTGCGGCGTAACAACATTGTTGACAATGCCCACAATGTTATAAAGGTTCCTCCCCAGCACGACAGTCTTGATCTGCAGCCTCCTGGAGCTCAGCTCCCCCACAAGCGAATAGCACACCGTCCCGACACTAAGCTGGTAGCACAGCGCCCACACCAGCATGATGCTCCCCGTCGCCAGGGCCCCCTGGTCGCGGTTCTCCTCGGGGACGAGGCCCAGGAAGCCGAGGATGAAGAGCATGACGCAGAGGAGCATGAGGCCGTAGAGGTAGAGTGTGCGGCGGCCGATGCCGAGGCTCATGAGGAACCAGGCGCCGAGGACGCCGACCATGTTGATGGCGTATTGGCCGAGGGCGAAGGCGTAGGACTTGTCTGTTGGGAGGCCGGCTTGTTCGAGGAAGTAGCTGGGGAGTGTTAGGTATGGTGTCATTTTTGGGGAGAGGGTAAGAGGGGAGCTTACGTTGAGTAGTTGGAGAAGGAGTTACCGCTGAGGTTCTGCATCGCCCAGCACATGCAGACAATCTACACCTGTTAGCCCCTTCTCTTCTTCAGCTATAAGAATCGAGCCCTTACCTCTGTCCGTCGAAGATCCGTCCCCCTGAAGCAATCGAGATACGAAGCACCCGCCGTAATCTACCCAGCATTAGCAAGAGCCCACATCCCCACATCCCAATCTCTACTCCCAGAATAGGGGAAAGCACCCACCTTCTCCTCCAGCGCAGTCGTGTGCACCATCATGGCAATCGTCTCGTCGGCGTCAAAGTCGGTCTCGCGGTCGACGCTGGTGAGGCGCAGCAGCGACTTCTTGGCGTCCTCGGGGCGGCCCTGGCGGACGAGCCACCACGGGGACTCGGGGGCGAACCAGATTGCGATGAAGAGGGGGAGGGGCCACATCCACTGGAGGGCGTAGGGGCTGTTTGCGTCAGTACGGGTTCATCCCAGGGTGCCGGCTGAAGTGGAGGTGAAGATGAGAGGGAGAGTGCAGGGGAAAGTAAAATGGCAGCGGGCTCAGACTCACATCCTGTACGCCCACTCATCGTCACGCTTCAACATGGACATCAAGACCCCAATCCCAATCTCCTGGCCCAGTCCCCAGCAAAAGTTGACGTACGTCGTCAGGTAGCCCCTGAGCGCGATGGGGCAGACCTCGGTGGCGTAGGTGATAGTGAGGGTCTGGAAGATGCCCCAGGGCACGCCGCAGAGGATCTCGGCGGCGAGCAGCGTCTGGACGTTCTGGGCGGTGAAGAAGATTGAGGTGAAGGCGGCGACGAGGACGAGGCAGGTGAGGACGGTGTAGCGGTAGCCGAAGCGCTCCGAGACGTAGCCGTTTATGAAGAGGCCGATGATTTCGCCGACGTGGGCACCCTGTTGATGTGAGCGGGGGTCTCAGAGTGAGGGTTAGGGGGTGCGGGTGAGAGGTAAGAGGATGTAGGATAAGGGGTGAGTGAGGGAGTAGGGTGAGGACATACGTTACTGAGGCCGGCCTGCCACGGGGCAGTGACCTGCCATGACCCGTCCGGGAGCTGCTCGCCATACTTTCTGTTGAACTGGGGGAACGCGACTAGGACGGTCAGCTTCCACATCTCATCCATCTCATGTCCGTTGGCCTTCATCTCATCCTCCGTCTCACCCACGGCCTCCTCCCCCCTCCCCCCTCCGCCCCTCATTCTCCACAGGCGCCATCCCAACTCATCTCATCTCATCCCAGACTCTCGGGGATACTCACAGAAATTCGTCACCAAACTGATATCATACCCCTCCATCACAATACACGTCGAGATGACCACGCTCCACGCAATCGCCTTGGGGTAGAGCCTAATCCCCTGCCAAAGCGTCATGCTCCTCTCCTTCTCCGCCGCCGCCTTGGCGCCCTTGAGGATCGAGCTCGTCGAGTTGTCCCCCTCGGTCTCGTACGCCGCCTTCTCGGCCCCCATCTTTGCTGCTTCCCCTCGGGTTGCCTCCTTGGATCTGCTTGGTTCCGGGTCTTCCCTGGGTATGGGGCCCTGACGCTTGGGTTTCCCTACTCGGTAGCTCGAAGAGGTGAGATAATCCCCGGCGCTGCGTCTTTCCTGGCTGGGGCGTGTTGCGGGGTGTAGGGGGCGTGTGCACCCTTGCGTGTGGAGAGTCCGTCCCTCGGTGTGTTTTAGACTGCGGGAACTAAAAAGCGGGGCAGGCGAAGTGGGAAGCGAGTCATAAAAATAAAATAAAAAAGAATCAGGAAACGAAACGGGGGGCGGGATGTGGGAAGTCTTCAGAGTTTGAGGGGAACGGTTAGGAGTGAGTGGTTCAGGGGTTGGGAAGGCCAAGTATGTGGGGAATCTACAAGTAGTCAAGTAGCGTTAGGTTAGCCAAATGGGCGGTCAGGATAAAGGCCAGATGACAGGAGGAATGGGATTGGGTTCCTTGAGAGGTTAAGCGGTTGAAGGAGAGGATCTGAAGCGAGCGAATCCCGGAGCTGAGCGGGCTTGGGATTGGGTAGATAGGGCTTTCCTTGCGATTCGATTTTTTTACGAAAAAAAATAGAAGTGCAAGAAAATCTCGCTAATGAACCGGTAGCGCCGTTTGCGTGAGAGCTCCTGCCGGATTCGCGGATTCGCGAACTTGGATCGGTCCACTTTGGGACGTTTCCCGGGCCCCGCCATGCCTTTTTTCCTTCGGATGTGGGGCGGGGGTTCTTGACAGGATCGCGTCTGTGGTTCCTCGTCCTGTCTCTTTTTCTTTTCCCCCTGCATGTGGCGGGTAACTCTATTCCAGATCGAAGGGATCCTGCACTTGTACAAGGGGCCATTGGCGAGCCTTTCTGTCCCCGAGTTCGGCTCCCGACACCCCGAAGGACCGATAGTTAGTTCCTCGTCGTCTACTCCGCCCTCGCGCAAGCACGCTAGTTATATAGCCTGCCTCGGCACGAGCTCCTCACCGAACTAGCACCCCAAAACCCTGGCCGCCCCTCCCCTTTCGCCCCCATCGCGCCCCGTCCCCTCCCCCGCTCACGAGAGCAAAGTGGCAGGTCCCGCGGAAACCAGCATCCAGAAGCAAACTACGTCCCACGGAGCACAGGACAGGCGTGGGACGGGACAGGGGGATCCGTGCACGGCGAAAGGAGAGGGAAAAGGGCCGATCATCACCCTCCCCCGCGGAATTTTGTTTGCCCTCTAACCAGCTTCCCCTTTTGGAATGAACAAAAAAAAAGAAAAGGAGGGAGATGAAGAAGAAGGAGACGAGGGCCCCGCGTGTTCCCCGCGTTTCTTCCGGGAGATCTGCATATAGCCTACTCAACCCCCCTCCTCCTCTCCCCCTCTCAGCCCACCCTTCCTTCTTTCTCGTTCTCTCCTCACTTTCATCCCCCCGTTTTTTTCGTCTTCTCGCCGTGGTTCCGTGCCGTAGTGCAAGTAGTGTTAGTACAAGTAGTATTGAGGGATGGATGATCGGCACCCGGAGAGAGGCTGGGCTGTGAAGATATTTCAGAAACTAAATTTGTACGCGTACCACGCCCATCGTACGGCACCCGCCGTGCCGAGCAGGTGGATTGAAAAAAAAAGAGGTGGAAAAGAGGTGGGAGAAAAAAGGTGGTTCCGCCCCACTTTTCCCGTCATCCGTCATCCGAGTCCCGTCCCGGAAGCTTCTTGTCCCAGGCACGTCCCAGGGCCCAATGGGGCGCCGAGATCGCGTGATCGTCTAGAGTCAGCAACCACCACCTCCAGGAACCAGGTACACGCGCAACTCACAGCTGCTCCAGTGGCCACAAAGTGCAACTCGATCACGGCCGCGATCGCTCACGAGCCTCGCCGTCGTGCGAACAGGCCTAGCCCGAGCCTTGCGCCTGTTCCCAACTGCCATCTCTCCCGTCGTCCGTCGTGTACGTTTTGCCCAGCCAGCGTGAAGACCTTGGCTGCTCAAACGATGTTCCTGCCTGCAGATGTCACTCGCCTTAACGATGAGCTTTGCTTCAGTCACTCCTTCTACTTCTGCTCCTTCGCTTCACACCAATCTCACTCCACCTCGTACAATTCCACATCTTCACTTCCGTCGACTCACGCCTTTGTCGACCTCATCGCACCTCGTGCAATCATGGATTTCTCACTTGTTGGGTTCGCCGTGTCATTCTCATTCTACCTCGTACAATTACCCCACCTCGCCTCCTCCATCTCACCCTCCTTGAGACAAACTTGCCATAGCCGCCTTCAAATACTCCCCCGGCCCTTACATGCTCCGAGACACCAGACGCGGCCCTAGAACTCCCGGCATAAAACTGTTTCTCAAGCTCAAACTCAATCCCCGAGTCCTCGGTTCTTCGAACCTGCCATCCCACCATCCTACCCGTCATCCGCTCCAAGGGTGGTGAACCAGGAGCGTAGGCCCAGTCAGTCGCGACCAATAAACCACCGAACCACGACGGAATGACAGGACCTCGCGGTCGACCGAGGTCCCTCAGTCGAAAACCGTTCAAGCACCCGGCTTCACCCGCCCCCAAGACACTTTAGTCTGAGAAAGTCCACCTCCAAACAATCGAAACCCTCCAACGAAAGATGCAGGGGTATAACAAAGCGCAACGCCAAAAGCCCGCGCGCCACCCTGTCCTGCCCGTCAAGCCGACTCACCGAGCAATGTGAACCATCGAAGCGATCCTGCTCAGGTGCGGTGCTAAGGCGGGGCAGGGTTGCGATGCAAGGCACCAATTTCAGAAAACGCCCAGCCCAAAAACGAAAACCCGACGCCTCGCAAAATCCCATTCCCCCCTCCATCCCCGCCATTCCCCTTCACCCTCTCGCCCTTTCACGTTCCAACCCCACCTTCCCGTTCCCCTCTCACCTCCCAACACACACCGCAGCCCCTAGACACCCCCGCCCATAAACGCCGCCAAATCATCCAGCTCCAAAAGCTGCTTCTCAAACGCCCCGCACAGCTCCGCGGCCGTCATATCAGCCGGCACCCCAACCACGTCCTCGCTCCTCGGCGCCGCCACCTGCCCCATCATCGCATCCGCCGACCCGGGAGGCGGAGGCGGCGTCGAGGCGGCGGGCGTGACCGACCCGCCCCCGTTGACGGTCGTGAAGCCCGACTTGCGCACGGCCGGCGGCTCGCTGTCCGGCCGGGGGCTCTCCTCGGCGCCAGACACGGACGTGGTAGCGGGGGGAACCTCGGGTTGCAGGACCTCTGCGTCGGCGCCCTCGTTGCCGCTGTCCGCGGCGTTGGAGCCCTCGTCCTTGACGGACGTGGAGGGCGTGGGCCCGTGGATGACGGGCACGCCACCCGCGAGGCTCGACTCCGTGTTGAGCACCCGCTGCATGACGCTCAGGTGGCGATGCCACGACGCGATGAGCGGCCACATCTCGACGTTGTGCTCCATGAGGTGCAAGCCGTCCTTGACAATCATCCCCGCCGTCTCGACCGAGTTGGGCGGCGTCAGGCCCTTGAGCGACAGGTAGGCCACCGTGGCGCTCGCGGTGAACGCCGAGAACAGCATAAAGATGGGGTAGCACAGGATCGTGTCCTTGTCGGCGCCCGACTCTAGGGCCATCAGCAACGACGTCGTCCCGTGGCACGACGCCATGAGCCGGTCGACAATCTCGTGGCACTGCGGCGTGTGCTTCCACTCGTCGACATTCACCAGCTCGGCCCGCACGTGGTGCAGCAGCCGCCGCCGGTACGCAAACACCGTGGCGCAGTTAAGCAGGCAGTGGATCATGGCGTACGTGATGCCCGACCCCATCGTGATGTGCAAGTTGATCTGCCCCGGCTTGTCAATGTACTGCATCGGCAGCGACGCCCGCAGCTGCCCGATCCTGTCCGTCAGCTCGAGGATCGTGTCGAGCCGGTAGACGTGCTGCGAGGCCACCAGCATCCGGACGACGTCGCTCCAGATGGTTGTCGCGAGCACAATGTGCCCGAACTCGCCAATCTCCGCCGGCTGCCCGCCCGGCGGCATGTTGGGCGGGTCCTCGAGCCGCCACGTCTTGACGTAGACGGCATTGCCGAACGCAAAGTTGAGGTCCGCGCAGGGCAGGGACACGTTTCCGTACTCGGGGAGCGACAGCACGGGGTACCGACCCGGCGTCGTGGCCATGATGCAGTCGAGCACGTACACCAGCCACAGCGTCCGCCGCCACGACTCGTCCTTGTGGAACCGGTCCACCTCGGGGTGCGCGTGGTGCGTGTTGAGGATGTGATACATCTGCAGCATGCGCGCCGCCTGGCCCAGGTAGATGTAGGCCCGCACCGCGTTGCGCGAGCCCCACTCGTGGATCACGAGCAGGCACAGCGCCTGGATGTCAGCGAGCGACGGATGGTCAACGTTCTCGTTGATCCGGGCCATGGCCTTGGCCGAGAAGTGCTCGGCCGCGCCCGTGGCGCCCGACTGCCCGCCGTACCTGCGGACGAGAGAGGGCGAACTCCTGTGTGGTCGTTAGCAGATGTCACGTGAGCGACGGTCGTCGACCTCCGGGAGGTCCGAGGCGGCGGGAGTCGGGAGACGCTAAGCCCCGAGATGGGGCATCACGTATCCGAGGTTGTTCCCCACTTGGGGTGAAATCGCCCCGTGTCCAGTCGTAATTACGGAGGTACGGAGTAAGCATGGGGCGGTCGCGGAAATTGAGCGACCGGACCAGGCGGATCCCGGAGGGGCGAAAATTGCCAAGGCGGGAGGGGAGGAGATTGGAACAAAGGAGCTCGGCGACGTACCGGGAAGCGCAGCACAGGAGCGCATTGGTCAGGGACGCCTCCAGAGTGTGGCTTTTCAGCTGCTGGATGAGCGACGGCTTGTGGAAGGCGACGCAGGCGGGGAACGTCTTGTGGACGACGCGCTCGCACTCCTGGATCAACTCCTGGCCGATCCTGGGAATTATGTTAGCCACCGTAGAACAAAAGACGCAAACGCAATGCGCAGCCCGGGGGCGGGTGGGTGGCGGGACGTCGCCCGGATGAGGTCAGGCATTGCACGAGGACGCGGACGGGATGGGGTGATGCGGTACCGGGTGGTTATAGCACCGCCCGATCGCAGACCGCACCCCGAAACGGGCAGAGTGCAAAACCCCAGTCGCGCCACGCGAGCCCGACGGGATAGACAAGGAGACGAACTAGACTTACTTCTCGGGGTTGCTGGGCACGCCGCGAGCCGGGATCGAGCCCGGGATGGGAGCGCGCGAGTCGACGGCAGCGGCGCCGGCACCGGGGAGGCTCTCACGCGTAGGGCGCGGCTGGCCGGGGCGGACTGGAGTCTGGCCGTGGATGTGCGCGTTGGACTCTGAGGGGAGGTAGCAGTCGTGCAGGCCCTTCGCGCAGTTGCGACAGGGCGCGCGGCCGTTCTCGTAGACGCACTTGGTCTTGCCCTTCCGGCAGCGCACACAGGCGCCGCCGGCCCTGAGGGCGGTCTGACGCACGGCGCTGGAGGACATGGCGACGGCGATGACGGTAGGTTGAAACGGTGACGAGGGTTGCTGGGACTCGTCAGGAGATGCGGGCTGATGAATTTTATCGCGCCGCGGCGAAAAAAAGCGGTGGTGGTGGATGGGGGCTTGGTGGAGTCCGGCGCGCCGACGGGATGACGCCGAGAGTTCGGTCTCCTAGCGCGAGCTGCACCGCGGGACGAGATGGATGAAAAGAGATGGGTAAAAAGTGTAGGAGGACCGCGGAGCGCGGAGGGACGGGCGCGGGAGATAAAGTCGGCGGTTACTACGTGACGGTTGCGGTGGGTGGTGTGTCGAGTGAGAAATGGCTGAAACAGAAGGAGACGGGGCGGCGGGATTTTCGGGGGACGTGGGTGGCTCAAGGTGCGAGGAAACCCGGCATCCAGGCCACAAAATTGCTCCTTGGGGCGTGGGTTCGGCCGGCCGAGAATTGGCGTGGCTGCCGGAGCGGGGGGGCTTCTCGAGCGCGCTGCGAGGTGACGAGGTCCGGGCCCCGATTTCGCCCACAACTCTATCGCACAACGCGGCAAAAATCGTAGATATCGACGAGAGGCACAGACCACGCCCGCTTCGTGATGGAAAAAGTGCGGTCCTGATGAGCGCCGACGCTGGGTTGCCGGCGCCTCGGGGATGGGGCTGCCTGGTGGGTTTGGTTACCTCCGGGAGCTGCGTACGTGGCTCGGGGGCGCAGAATACGTCAGCGACTCGGGCGCGCCAGGTGTTGGACCGGGAAAAATTCGGTGGCGGGTGCAACAACAGCGACCGCGTGGGGATGACGATATTTGATGATGATCCGGGAGAGGGGCTGGTGATGTTGACGGGGTTGCGGAAGGGAGAGAGGGTTTTGGTTTCGGGGCTGGGTGGAGACGCGGGTCACTGTGGTGGTGGGCGCGGGCACGGGGATGGAGCACAGCGACACTGGGGAAAGGGGGCGAGAGGCCAGCTGGGAGGGCCGGATGGCGGCTGGGCGGGACCCGTCGACGTCCATCGGGCGGGACGGTCGGGGCAGGAGCGACTGTGCTGGTCAGGCTCCCGTGACAGCACCCACCGCCGACCGCCCGCTACGGCCGCCGTAGGCATCCACCACGGAGCCCGCCCACGTGCGGCAGGAAAGTATAAATAGCCCCGTGATCCCGGCCGGAAACCCTAAAGGACGGCCACAACATGAGCCCGAGCATTAAGCAGGGAGGCCGCCGCACGAGAACAGCTGCGCATGGCGGTTTCGCGAATCGCCAGACGCACGGCCGGGCTCCAAGGCTCGCTGGAGGAGGAGTGAAGCCCGGGCGGGTCGGATGTGGGGTGCCGGAGCGAAAGGTCGCCAGCGCCTCTGGAATGTCGCGGATGTATCTCCGGAATGTACTTCCACCCGCGCCCCCGTGCCCCCATGCCACGCCACAACCCTGCTTCTGCTCCTCCATCCGGCGCACCTGCCCACGGCCGGCCGGGAAGAAGGTTTAAGCGCAGGAACGCACGCCGGGACTTGGCGGTCCACCCGCCGACGACGAGATCAATCACGCTGAAGTCGAACCAACTTCACTCCTCCGAGCCACCCAGGCTCTGCCATGTTCTCAACGAGCGCACATCTCAACTTCCGCTGCGACGCGACGCGACGAATCCCCCCCCCGGGCGGGCAGGGTTCTTCGCTGCGGCTGGCTGGGCATTCCGACCGCGCCGCCCGGGCGGCGCCAAGCTGGGCGCGGAGATGGTCTGGACCCCACCACGGGACGCCAGCCCGGTACGAGGGGCGCCAGAGCGCCGAGCCCCGCGTAACGCTCTGCTGGCCCCCAACACGGCATCGAACGAGCTTCACAGCCCCGAGCGCCAGCGGGCTCCAAAGTCGGTACTTTCCCCGCGCCTAGTCCATCCTTCCCCCCCTTTTTGTCGCTCGTGATGTCCCGATGCTCACCACCCTCTGGGTACCTCCTCCCCCCCATCCCGATCCGCGCCCGCCCAGCCTGCGCCGGACGCCATCCCCTACCGTGTACTACCACAACCCACCACCAGGCTTGGGGCTTCCGGGCCATCGCACAAGCACAAGCAAAAGGGGGCGCCAAGACCCCCAGACCCAGCGCAAACCCCAGCCCAGCACCTCCCGAGATGCGGTTGGTTTTCGTCCGTCCTAGAAATACCACCCCTCCCCCCGTCCGCGCCTCTGTACATTGGCACAGCAGCTCCCGGGCGCAGGATCGTCCCGTCCGTTAGGCGGTCGGCCCGACGGAGGGGTCAGGCGTGGGAATTATGGGGCCTTGGCGCTACCGTGCTCCGTACTGTCTACTTTGCGCCGGAATTTGCCAACTGTAGACGGCTCCACCCCGAGCCGCCGCCGGCCGTCCAGTCCGTCCGTGCCGCTGCGGCCTTTTTTCGTCCCTTCTTCCTGCCCTCCGGCGCTCGTGTCTGACCCCTCCGCTGATGGATACGGTCGCAAACGTCCCCTTCTGTCTCTTGGGCCGAGCCATCCGTCCTCGGCAGTGCTTGTGCCCCCCCCTCCCGGGCCCCATCCGGTAGCGGAGAATCTACGGGGTAGAAGAGTCGAGAACCCCTCCAAAGTGCATCGGCGAAGTCGCTCCTCCGCGCCCCCCCGCCGGGCTCGCTCGCACAGGTAAATCTTAGCAATCCCTTCACGTCATCGCCGCAGCAGGCACACCGCACAACGCAAATCTCCCCCCGAGTCCCGCTGCGGAGGCCAACGTGCCGCGCCCATCTCATTTCCGGGGCCCCGGGGCCGCGCGGGGGCGGCAAGAAGACGAAAAAAAGGACGAAAAAAAGCGGGAAGAGACGAATCAGGGCGCGACGCGCGGGTCGCAGACTTCCGCAAATTACGCGACACAGCGCGCGTGGCGCGACCTCTTTCCGCGGCCGTCTGGTCTCCTCCGCGTTCCCCTACTCAAGCGTTTCTCCCTCGCAATTCTGCATCATGCTCGTGAATACAATAAATACCTCGCCCGCCCGCCTGTTTACGGAGTGGTTTACTAGACCGGTAGCTACGTGTCCTCGGTAGATGCGCAGTCCAGCCAGCCGCTTGCCCCCGCCGTCCGGGCCACAACGGAGCTGCGCCGCCAAGAGACGCAGGACCCCCCGACTCCGTCATTCCACAGATTGCGGGACCCGCCCGTAGCGCCGAAAAAAAAAAGAACGAGATCCGCCCTCGCAGCCAGCCCCACCCCGCCCGGGGGCGCCCATCTCGCCAGCCACTGCCTCGGTCAGCGGAGGTTTTCGAGGGGGTCCCGCACGCTCCGGTGGTCGCTCGGCAGCGAGTTTCCGTAGTGGACGACGAGCGACGTCAGCTACGGGGTCGTGAGTCGTTTAGCCTAAGACTAGAAGCATGGAAACGGCACGATCTGGTCTTGGCTTCTTCGGGATGAAGGTGCCGTGCCCGCTAGAAGGGGCCGGTCGCTCGCCAATGACGGGGCGACGTCGTGAGGGGTATCGCGAGCATGCGAGTCTAAGGCGGACACCGCTGCCGCGATCAGCACCTGTCTGCAGAGGCCCGTCATAAGTTTCAGGGTCCCCTCCGCGGAGGTGGTTCGAAAGCCCCGTGGTACCCGTACCAGGCGCGTTGCGTGCCCGCTGATATCCGAGCCATCTCCGAGCCGGGAGGGTGGGAATGGCACCCCAGGTTCCAGAACCACGGAGACCCCCCGGACCCGCAGCGCCTCGCGACTCGGCGGGAAGTGCTCTCCCCCCTTTACCATCCATCACCGTCATAATGTTCAAACTTTGACTCGCAATCATGTCCACGTGTGTTTGTACAGAACAAGACCATCACGTCTCGCGCCTTCCTCGGATGACGGAACCCTCTGTCCCGGCTACCCACCGAGGCAGGCGCGGCCGACGGGAAGTCGGAAATGGAAAGACTGATGGGGCCACTTCGTTGTCCCACCGCCGCCACCGGAACCCGGCTCCACGGGCCCTCCTTCCCTCGTGACTCCCGCATTTTTGCAGGCTAAGCCCAGGCTGCCACCGAGTGGCCCCGTATTATTGCCTCCCCCGCCCGCGCTCTTTGGACCCACCCCGAGTCCATCGCGCTTGCTGTGCAACTCCGTGCCTCGGTAGCCTCAGGGGCCCGATGCCCGGACGGCGCCAGCAATGCCTGGTGGGGGCGGTCGCACAGGCACCGCGACGCTGTGGTGCCCCCTTTTCAGGGCGTCGGGTAGGTGACTAGACCCCGACCCCTATTCCCCGGATTCTGGCGGCGCACAGGATTTTGAGGGTCCCGTTTTTCGCCCCATGTGAGACGTGGTGGGCATCCCGATACACTTTATTCGGGGCGCGGGGCTGTCACGCGTTATCGCGATGCCGACGACGCGAAAGCTCCGGGCAGTTTACGCGTGTTTACAGCTTTTGCCCCGCGTGGTCGGCGCGAGACTCGAGCATCCGGGCCCGAGTCGGCAGGCAACACCACCGCGCGATTCGGCTCCGTGCACCTCTTCGTCCTGCGTGGACACTCCACTTGCAGAGAGCGCGTTCGTTGGATCAAGGGACCGGCCGTCTACTCCGCTCGGACTCTCCTGACAGCGGTTGTGCCGCGTACCTGGGTAACCACCCAACATCATCGGACTTCTGAAACGCCCTCTCCCGCCCGACCCGGGCCGCGCCAGTCGGGAACGAGCGTAAGCCGGGCGGAAGCAAGGCTGGGCCACCAGGCCTCTGCGTCATGTTTCCCATCTCCCGATCCTTTTGTCTCCGATCGTCGTGTGATTGGCCACGAGCCGTGGCGCTTTTCCATGCCAGTCGTTCCACGCCAAGGCGCCGAGCGAGGCAGGTCTCGGTGCAGTACCCGGCGGCGGCGAGACATGGGCGTCCCGGGTCCTCTGCGTCGCGGCTACGCATGCCTGTGATGGGTCCGGTGGACTATCCCAGAGTCGGAGGCTGGATTCTTGGCGGCTTCGCGTGTCGGTGCTGGTTTGAAGCGGCTTTTGGCGGCTGGCAATGGGTTCCATTCCACGCAGCTCGCGCTGTCACGCATCCGAAGAAGTCTTGGATTGCGTCGCCTGGAATGCGCCGGATGCGCCCCGGTATCCGCGTGTGGCTGCCAGTGCAGTTGGAATCCGCGTCGGAAGATGCCCCATCATTTGGCAATGGAAGTTACATTGCTCTCGAGGTGGCTTGCGCTTCGCGACCCTCGACGAGTCTTCTTTCTCGTCACGTTGCGAAGGATCCAGGCGTCTTAGTTTTTCCCAGCCCAGCGGGCCCCGGTGACTCAGTGTCATCCCGTCAGTGCCATTATCCGCCCACGTCCCATGAGCTACAACTGTCACGTCCCGCGGTCGTCATTCACCCCCAGTTTGATAAATGTCTTGTTTGCGGCGTAGTATGGGCAAGGAGAGGCTTCCGAATGAGGACTCGTCTTGTCGCGATAATGCATTCACAGCTAGGGAGCTGCGGGCGCTCCTGGATCCCATACGGGGAAGAAGCCACTGCTTTATGATTCTGTCCTTGCGAGGGGGTGGGGGAGGGCTTATCAATCATCGCGAGGTCACTGGGATAACAGGATTGAGAAAATTAACCATTAAGACCTTCCAGGGACCGAGGGCTCTGTGCTCGGTTGTCCATCTGAAGAGCTCGGTCTCCATCTTTCCGTATCATGCAGCTTGGCGGTCCTTGCGCTTCATGACGCTAGCCACCTGGCCCTCCCTGGTACCTCTAGCATGATCGAGAGGCCGGGGATGAGAAGAAACATTCGGATAGGTTTGCCGGGGAGTCATTTGACGCTTTCGCGGGAACTGGGCAGTGTTGTTTTCTTCCATCTCGTCCTTGTCTGCTGTGCCTCTACAAAGGCATGCTCTTTGTTTGGAGCCGGACCTCGACTCCGAAGAGGTTGCCGAAAGCGGAAACTCGCCGAGTCCATTCTCATTGTATCCAAGACTTCTTTATCGTACTTGGGTGTTATCTATCGCGCTCTCCAGACGTATGGTCTAAAGACCTGCGTAATTGAAGTTTCTCCTGAAGGTCGGCATATTCGCATGCTCTACTCTGGATACTGTTTCCAACCCCCCTTCCGCGATTGTCAACCTTATGTCTGGATACGTTCCTTCTTGCTATCCGCAGATACCGAACCATCACAAAATCACCAATCTTCATTCTATACATCTTGGCAGACAAAAAGCTGCAGCATGCACCTTACAGACAGCATCTTTCCTACCCATTAGTATCTAAAAGAAGAGCAAATCCGAGCAGCACGCCCCAACATGGCACCCCACGACATGTACAAGCTCTTTGAGGGCCGGACCCTCCAACCTGGCAGAACCGAGCAACGGGCCATCCCCCAGACCGGCTATGGCACCAAGGCCGCTCCCGCAGGCACCTACTGGGTCGCCCGCGCCCCGGCCTACATGAGCGACAACTGGATCGGCCGCCTCACCGGCGACGCTCTCTCAAAACTCCGGCCAGCGCTCAGGAACTCCGACGCAATCCACCGCGACAACCCCTGGCAGGTCACCCGCGTCCCGCCGACGGACTACGCCAAGCGATGGGGACTGCACGAGGACGGCCCGCGGGGAAGGTCGCGCACGTCGCTGACGAGGTCCGACACGAGGACGTTTCTGAAGGATGGGCTGAGAAGGCCTGTTACGGGGGAGTGGCTGGCGGAGTACTTTGAGAGGAAGGCGGGGCGGGAGGATATGGATTTGAGGGAGTGGCTTGAGGATAGTCTGCCGAATACGGCGTTGGGGGAGGATGACAAGGTGTATCTTGACTGGCTAGAGGAGCTACTGAAAGATGAGGTGTGGCAGGGTATGATATTCAACGACTTTACGATGGACGAGGTGAGTAGAATATGCCGTGTGTTTTACCCCTTTCTTGCAAGCAGCTAACGAAGCAACCCGCACCCAAGCTTCACGAGGGCGATATATTTACGATGCGAGACGACGTAGCCCCGTGTACCCTCCAGGGGCCGCTTCACCCGTAAGACGCCGCCTTGCCTTGTGTCAACCAGACATCCGTTTCCTGGCGTCGACCTGCTAATCCGTATCGCCTACAGAATGCTAAGACGAGAGAAGTGGCTCTCTCCCTCCGTCGACTCAAACTTTGGGACCAAGCCCACAGATCCCCGCTGGTTCTACAAGGTTGGGGGTAAGGAAGGAGAATACGACCCCAGGGTAAGCAGTTTCCCCAACCTCTGCCCATCTCCCTTTGCCAGATGGCTCCCCGTACTGCCCATGAGAGCCCCTTTCTAACACCTACCGCAAGACCAACGACGAGCTATGGGAAGCCATGCAGCCCGCCCTCCTCTTTTCCACCAAAGTCCTCAACGAAAAGCCAGAGTACCTAAACGCCATCCTCCGCGTCTGGGACCACAAGATGATTCCCCCCACCCGTGACACCCGTCCCTCCAAGGCCGCCCCCCTCAAGGCCTTCGACACCGTCTGCGGCACCGGCGCCGAGGCGGGAACCTTCCCCGAGACGCAGTTCCTGCGGCGGTCCTCGGAGAAGTACGTCGAGGCCCTGTGGGAGGTTGTGGCGAGGGACATAAGGCTACACGTCCACGCCGAGACGGACCAGTGTGCCGTGACGAGCATAATGGTCGATGAGATCAATGATCGGAGGAAGGCGCCGGGCCTGTTTGTGGCTGTTAACCCGAGCTTGGTTTTCCCGCTGCTGGTGGGGGAGTATTCTTCGAGCGAGAAGACCATGGCGAGCTTCTACCTCGCGGTGACCATACTACACGAGTTGGCGGTGAGTTGCTCTATACCCCGGCCAAGACCCAGATTCCCCGCCGTGGTGGTCTTTCTTCGTGGATTGTGACTAATGGGGCCTTTGGTAGCATGCTTTCCACTTTGTGGCCAAGGAAGTCCTGTATAGGCCTGATATATTACCCCGGGGTGCTGTGCCGGCAGAGGACTCCCCAAAGTTCGACGCGGCGGCGAGGACCTATTGTGACATGGGCTTCGAGATTTACTTTCGGGACGAGCCCGTTTGCGAGCTGGGCTACAGCTTCGAGAACTGGGTAAGCCAGCCGTTCCCCCTCCCCTTCATATGTCCCTCCCCTTCACCCCTTTCTCCCCATTATCTCTTTCCTACCTTTGACTTCCCACACACACCCAAGAGACCGCTTCTAACCAGATCGCTTGACTACCGCAGCTATTCGGCGGCGTGAGTGCCTGCCTAACGGTCAACAACCACCGCGAAGACATCAACTGCCTCGGCTTCCAATCCATCGCCCTCCGCTCTGAGCGTTTCCCCTTCTTTCGCGTCCACGACAAAACCAAGCCCGACCCCAACGCGTCCCGCTACTGCGGCCCCATCCTCGACGAGCCGACCTACCACGTCGACGAGCTCTTCGCCAACGTCCCCGTCAGAGGCGTGGCGCCCTACTTCCAGGAGTCCTTCTGGGCGAACGGGGTAGGGGCCTGCGGCCTCAAGGCGCTCCGGATGCACGCCGCGAAGCAAGAGGTAAAGGTCACCATGTCTCTCCTCGAGAACCGGATCGGCCAGTACAGCAGGTTCTACGACGGGCTAGAGAAGGTAAAGGGCCTCGTAAACGGGGTCTGCAACCGCATAAAAACCGGGGGCTACGCGGTCGCGCTTAACTACCTCAACGCGCTGGTGGTCGAGCGCCTGCGGTTCCCCATGGCGATCTTCCGCTGGGAGGGCCAGGGGGCGCTCTTCCGGGCGAGGACCGACCGCGCGGCGCGGGACCTTTGGACGACGAGGACGCTCGCGCTAGAGAGGCGCACCCTTAAGGGCTTTTTGGAGATGCGCGCGGAGAAGACTCCCGGCGGGATGTTGTCGGGCTTCGTGGCGGAGAGCTACGCGCGGTGGGAGCGCTACGTTTCGTACCTCCCTTATAAACGACCGCCGCGGGGCTCCGAGACGCTGGAGGGGAAGGGGCCGGTACGGTTCATCGAGGCGCTAGGGGAGGTCGTGGTCCGGGACGGGTGTAAGCGGTACCTAGCGTCCCTCCCGGACGCGTATGCTTTCCTTGTGGAGGAGCTGCAGCATCTTGAACATGCTATTTTTGACGCGTACATGCTCGACGCCCCGGAGACGGAGCACCTCCTCGAGCGCTTCGGGGAGACGTGGTCCTCCCACGTCGACGGCCTGATCACCACCGCCCGCGCCTTCGCCTCCGATATTGGTCATTTTAGCGGCGAACACCACGACCTGCCGCACTGGGCCGCGCTGCTCTATCAGCTAGGGAATCAGCTCGCCTCTATGAAGCAGTACCTCATCTTCGAGCCGGATATGACAAACCCCGTCACTATGAGGCACCTGTTCCTCTCGATAGGACGGGGCAACGGCGCGCGGAGGACCCCGTCGGCAAGGTGGGCTATTATCGTAGGGGAGCAGGTCGCCAAGATGCCGATGGATCTAAAGGTTCAGTTCGAGCAGGTCGTGCAGATCGTTACGCAGCACACGCGTGAACTACCCCCGCATAAGACGGTGCGGAGGCTAAGGGACATGGGGAGCGAGAATCCGCTCCCGCCGGGGGCCCGGGGGGCGTTTGCAGATCTTGTGAGGGAGCTAGAGGAGGATCCGGATGTGGTTTCTATGGAGGGGTTGCTGCAACTTGCTCAAACCCCGCAGGTTGATCCCGCTGATCCGGAGGAGCTGAGGATGGCGGTAGAGCAAGCGCGGAGACGGCAGGAGATGAGGGCCGAGATCCGGGACTTGCAGCGCGCGTTGGAGGGATCGCGGGAGGTGCGCGGGAGGACCGACATGGTGTACCAGACCCAGCAGGCCGTCCTGCACGCCCAGCGCCGATGCGAGAATATAGAGCGCCAGATCGCGGAGCTGAAGCAGCATCACACCATCCAGGACCAGGTGCGCATACGCGGCGAGATCGGCCTTCTGCACGGCACGCTGGCGGAGATGCTCGACGAGGTGAAGCTCCGGGAGAGGCATGCTGAGCGGGCGACGAGGGACGCTGCCTCTGAGGCGCGAATGCAGTGGGAGGGGAGGGTCGAGGAGGAGATACGGCTGTTGAGGCGTGCTGAGTGGGAGCATGAGCAGCAGGCAAGGGGGTCTGGGGCGGATGGGCCGCGGGTAGATGGGGGGCCGTTCCCTCCGCGCTCCAGGAAGCGGAGGCGCGACGACGCGTTGGAGCCGGAGCTAGAATCAAAACCTAATCTGAAGCGGAAGCAGCTCCGCGCCCAAACCGTCCGCTCCCTCCTAAAGGAGCCCCCCTTTTTGGGCGGACCCACCCGCATCGCAGGCCATCCGCTCCCCTTCGGGCGCTCGGCGCAGCTTCGGATGCCGCACGGCGGTCTCCCCGTTATCCGCTATGAAGCCAAGCCGCTGGCTGTGGGGGGCAGTGCGGCGATTGATATCGTGGAAGGGATGGCGGACACGGTGGAGAGGTGGCGGGAGATGGGGGCCAGACAGCAGTATGTGATTCCGAAGGGGGCGGTGGAGGCTTTGGCGGCTGTTGCGGGATCGGAGAGGTCGGGGTTACCGAGGGAGGCTTGAGGAGAGGGGCAGGAGGTGGCATTCTTGAGTTGGGTGTTATGGTGTATATATAGTCTTTGAATGATTGTTTGTACTAGATTGGTGCGAGGTAATCTCAGCTACAGCTTGTGACCTGGACGAGCCCATTGATGAGTGTGTGGACTACCTGATAGACTCGCATAGTGACCATCGGTAGGAAACCAAGGGGCGGAGGTCCAGTCCTAGATCCATCCTGCGCCCATCAAGAGTAAGGCAAGACAGCGAACTAGGCCCTTCCCTCCGTCAGCCCCCGATTCCGTGCATACTTCGACGCCGCGAGAGGACTCGGAAAGGCGAGCCACAGCCCATGCCCGTAATGACTACCTAGCTTCCCCCATTCAACTCGCCAGTGCCCAGTGCAAGGTGGTGCTCACAGCACCACTCTTATTCTGTCTCAGCCGGAGGGAAGAAGAGCCTAGAGCCAGTTAGTACACCGTCCTCCTAAATGCATCTGCAAGAACGGGGGGCAACTTACGGGATGGCCTCCCGATACGCCGCATCATCCTTCTCCTCAAACGTCACAAAAACAACCCTATCCAACAAGCTCCCCCTTCCCCCCTCTAAGAACTCCCTCGTGGTCCTCAACGCAACCCTCGCCGCGTCCCTAGGCGGATACCCATATATCCCCGTCCCAATCGCGCTAAACGCAACACTAGGACACCCCTCCCCGGCCGCCAACTCCAGACTCTTTCGATAACACCCCACTAGCGCCTCCTCGGCCCTCTGCGGTCCCACCTCGACGTACTTTGGGCCTACGGCGTGGATCACCTTCTTACAAGGCAGGTTATGCGCGCCGGTGATCTTTGCGTCGCCAGTGCGGCACCCGTTTAGCGTTGCGCACTCGCGGGCGAGGCCGGGGCCTGCGGCGGCGTGGATGGCGCCGTCGACGCCGCCGCCGCCGAGGAGGGAGGTGTTGGCTGCGTTGACGATTGCGGCGGTTGAGAGGGCGGTTATAGAACCGTGATGGAGGCTTATCTTGCGGTTGAGGGCGGCGTCTGGGGGCGATAGGGGATTGGTGGAGGGGGTGAGGCGGGAGGAGGCGTAGAGGGTGGGGATGGTAGGGATCTGGGATGGGGAGGGCATTATGGGCAGTTGGATTTAGACGTGTGAAATCGGGAAGTTGAGATTGGGAAGAAGAGTTGATTGGAGTGAGCTAAAGAGGAAGGGGCGAGGTAAATTGTAGGTTGTTGCTGAGGGCAGGTGCGGGTTAGGTTTGAGGAAGGCAAGGTGGGTTGCGAAGCTCTGGCAGATGATGGTTACGTCATGCATCGCGACTTCCGAAGCTCCGGCTCACAGCCCGCGTTCCTCGAAAGACCTTTATTATGCTCCCAAGCCCAGCACAAATCCCTCTGAATCGCCGTTTCTTCAACATGAGCTCTTTCCCATCACCGAGCCATGGGGTGACGGAGGGTGGCTATCTCGTGCCATCTACAGACTCAACTTCAAGCTTTTCTTTGTCCTTTCGGGGAGAAAACCCCTCGTCACCAGGAGATCTCGAGACCAGAGGTCATCTATCGGGTTGCCAGTATTGCGCGGCTCTTGACCGAGAGCGTGGTTGGATTCGAAGCACGAGAGTCCCAGAATCGAGTCGCAGTATGGGTGGGGTGAGGAGTGGACAGGCGGCTCGTGGTAGGCCGGGTTTCGAAGTTGCGCCCACGCTTCGCAACGCTTTTTTTTTTTTTCTTTTTTTTTCTTTTTTTTTCTCATGTTGGCACGACCGCAACATGGATGGCGAACTGACAACCACGAGCATTGGTAGCTCTATCGCGATATGTAGTATGGTGGATTCTTGTTGTTTTTGGTGCGACTTAAAGCTTTGACGGCTCTTGGCTGGTGGCGGCGGCTGGCGGCGGCGGCTAATGGCAGGTGATTTATTCCTGAATTTCAGACACGCCAGTCCGAATAACCGTCGCCTATCCTCCGTAGCGCGTAACCAACTGAAAGAATATGCCCAAAACAATCTGTACTGTCCAGGCTTGAATGGGCCTGGCGCGTGCGAACATGCCTGCGAACAAGTGCGAATAAGGTGCGAATAAAGTGCGAATGAGTGCGAATGGGTGCGAACATGCAGCTCGTGCAGCTCTTGCACTGTATAAAGTCCAGGCGATTCCCGCTGGAGGTCCCCTCAGCCAGCTCTTCTCCCAAGCGACACGTCTAAATCCAATTTACTATGGAGTTTCAAGTCTCGGACGCAGGCGACTCACTCTCTGACTTTGCTCAACTCTTCTCCCAAGGCCCTGACGACACTCCACTTCTCAAGAAGCCCCCGAGGCGGCTAAACTTTCTGAGATGCCACCGATGTCGCCAGGATAAACAGAAGGTATCTTGCGCGCGCCCGTACCACTCAGTGCCTGTTTTGGGCCTGCCTTAGCTACCTCTTGGGGACGATGGCAGTGCACACCCCTAAACCGCACGTGGCCGGGACAGCGCTGCGATCGGTGTGTTCTATACGGTTACACCTGCTCCGCAAATTTTAGGGCGAACGAGACGTCACGGAAAGCCAGAACAGACGGTCAGCAGGGGCATCGGCCTCCATCAGACATAGCTCAGGATGCTCCAAGAACAGGACAACTCGCCCAGCCGGCCCAGGATGATGCCGACCAGTCCTCGCGAACAGAGAGTAGTCACGATGGCGCTGCTTCTACACTAGCCAGTCACGCTTTCCCTCCCACACAGGATCAAGTCCCTTGCTTTAGATTCTTCAGACTGCTCCACACCGTGGGTTGGTCGTTTGCAAGATTTAGAGGCAAACCTGACCCTATAGTCTGATTCTTCCTCTACGGTCTTATGCACGGCCGGGAAAGACTATACCTGCTTCTGAGCACTCGCATGTCAGCTCTCGCTCATTACCGGCAGTGTTGCAGTCTGGGTGAGGAGGGTGCGTCCTCTGGCACCACGCAGTGGAAAACGCAGAGTGTTGGAATAACAAAAGTTGTTGAAGAGATGTACTAAAAGATTGACGATGAAGCGCGGGGCCTTTCGCCGGCGGGAATGCTTGTCGATATCGCAGAGGTTGCGTGAAGGGGAAAGGTGGCAGGACTTGGTTGATGTCTTCGGTTCAAGGAAACCTGTCACCGCCTCAACGGGATGTATGACATGGTGGTGCGACTGAAAGATCTAGAGGGGGAAAAAATGTGTACAACCTGCACGACATGCTTGAACGACTGAGAGATATGGGGCAGAGTGAAGCTCCAGACAGCGCTCAGCAACTGCAGCTGAAGGGGTTCCTAACCTCCGAAATCACCAAGCGTATCAAGGAGGTGCTTGGAAAGCCGGGAAATGGGCGTGAGGTCGAGAAGTCAGAGGTGGGAAGTAGCGACTCGGAAAGTGGCGATGAGGCAGACGACGACAGCGTGGCTCATTCGGATAATGAGCGTTGAGAAAACGAGCATGAGATCAACATTCAGAGCAGACAGTCTTTCGAAAAGGTATCTGGGGTTGGTATAGAATTGGCTTTATCCAGCGGGCATCGTGTTATCGGTTCTTTGTCTTTCCTTTATAACTATCGGGTTTGTTTTTACAACTTTTCGACCCTCGAGATTGCCAAGCCCCCATGTTCGGCGTTCAGCCTCAAAACTGCACCCTTATTACAGTGACAGGCCAAAAGTTCTGCAACACCCCGCTTTTTTTTAATTGATCCCACGATATCACGAATAAAAGGTACCAACTTCAACACTTCGTTTCTTAATAAAAATAAGTACTACAGACCTAAAAAGTAGTTTAAATAATAGCCAAAAAGCCCCCCTATTCAATATTTAGTATACCAGCCAAATGCGGCCCTACACGCGTTAAGCCGGTCAGGGATTGACTATACGAGCCTCCGAATGCGTGCCTGATCAACGCGTTCCCATGCCTCTACGATTCGGGCCCGTAAGACCTCAATATCGGCCTCGTTATTCTTCAACTCGTGTAGATTTGGATAGGGCCGATAGAGCTCATGCTTTAAGGCCTTCCACGCGTGCTCAATCGGGTTCAAATCAGGGCTACAGGGCGGCCAATCGATAACCCAGATCCCACGATTCTCAAACCACATTTGCGTTGTATATGCGGTGTGTATACGCGCGTTATCCTGCTGGAACGGTTGACCTGGTTCATAT
>JAGFNX010000330.1:0-15903 GCA_017657125.1 Scopulariopsis brevicaulis
GACATATCCTGCTCGAATGCAGGGACTGGACCGACGAAAGGAGCCGAATGTGGGCAGGCAAGCATCCATGCATTGACATCAAGCGCATTCTCTGTAGCTCGACAATGGCAGTACAAGCAGCAAAGATGATGATCAGGACGGGACTTCTGGAGCAATTCCGGAACGTCCCATCCACAGTACTTAAATACTCACAGCATTGAGTGATTATAGCCAAACAGAAGAGAAGGAGGGCCAGGAAAGGCCTGACAAGTGCACAGACACAGAACACCGAGAGAGACTATTAGTGGAAGGTTAACCATGTCCAGGCTGAAGGGAGAAGAGTGCGACTCTGCAAGAACTGGGTACCAGCCAGATAATTCTTGTAGAAGGGAAAAACTTATTTTCTGGAAACTGGGAATGGGAACCTGTATTTATAGTTGTACGCTGCATAGCTGCTAGTAGGGCGGCTGGGACAGTCTATGAATTCTACTACTACTACTACTACTACTAGGCCTTGCCACTCGTAGACATCCTGCTATAGTCTCTACCAGTAGCAGGGTCTACGAGTAGCAGGATGTCTACGAGTAGCGGGGTCTACTGACGTCATAGTTTCTACGAGTAGCAGGGTGTCTACGAGTAGCAGGGTCTCTGCAGGGTCTACTGACGTCATAGTTTCTACGAGTAGCAGGATGTCTACAAGTAGCAGGGTCTCTGCAGGGTCTACTGACGTCATAGTTTCTACAAGTAGCAGGACGTCTACGAGTAGCAGGGTCTACTCGTAGAAACTATGACGTCAGTGGACCCTGCAGAGACCCTGCTACTCGTAGAGACCTCGCTACTCGTAGTGACCTTGACACTATAGGCCCCGTGGGCGATGGTTTGCTAGCGTGTTTAAAGATGCAGCACTTTCTTTCTTCTGCTTCTCCTCCAAGTTCAGGAGCGTTACAATCTAAGGGGGTTTTAGCCGGCCTCGCTGCGCCAGGCCGTCAGTATGAGTTATACGAGAGGACTTTGCGGTGACTCCCCGAATCCTGGATCCCGAGATTTGGTGCGTACATCTCTAGCTTCCGGCTATAACGGCACGATCTCGCGGTTCGCCACGCAATACTTCAAACACTGCTATATCTTTCTACCAGTCTGGAAGCTGTGGTACAGCGAAAGGCAAGACACCACAACAACGTACACGATATTAGACAAGGCGGTCCGGTAGAGTTTACAGAATATACAGGCGGCTTCCGCTCAGATTCTCCTAATTTGATTACTACTTAAACCGAAGTTTAAGACCTATTCCCTACTACTATTCAAGGAGTTGGCCCCCAGATCCCTCTCTTATTACTCGATCTGTCTATGCATATACATAACAAGGTCATAGGTAACCGCTCCGAGATCCTTCAATATAACTTGTACCTCCTTCTGATCTAGTAAGTAGCGATGCTTGTATAGCGTACTTACTATGACGTCCCTGAGCCCCTTTTCATTCTGTAAGGTAGATGTATATACCTCCTGTATTGCGTGAAGGAAGTCATCAGCGTCGAAGCGGTCGCAAACCGAAGTTGTGAACTTCTGGAGCGCAAGCGCCTTGAGCCCGCTAATGAGATATTTCTCAGCGAGTATATAGACCTTGGCGTGAGCTACAAGCTCGGGATGTGCCTGTGATGCTGGAGTTGAATCGGCGGCCACCTCCTCGGACGTAGCCGTTTTAGTAGCCTCGTCCTCAACAATTCGAGACTGGTCGATCCAGCCCAGGCTATAGTCGAGGCGATAGAAATAGCTCATCATCGCATCGACAGCATCGGGATCATCATCTGGGAGGTCGATCCTTCCCTCGAATGCCTCCTAAGCCAAGAAAACGTTAGTCTTTTTTAAGGGGCGGCAACTTCGTTTGCAGGTAACAACTAGCCTTGAACTGCCCACTGCAAGCCGCTTCGAAGAAGCTGGATCTTGGACAAATGATAGCTCTATGCACTCGATAGCTCTTCCCGCGGCAAGTTACTACGAAGTCCGAGTAGTTGCCACTAGTATAAAGCCTAGCCCAGAACTTGTTGTTAGCTCCGTAAGTGCTGAACTTAGAGGAAGGGCATTTCAGTAACACAAAAAGGAGATACCCTTCCATAGATTCCATTAGCTCCTTCGAAGGCTCATCGTCCCTGGTGAGTGATGGCTGGGCTGCAGAGCCGAAATTTGTCCACCTCGTTCCGGGTGCCATTTCTAGACCCTTCTCCAGCTGCGCGGAATTGAACAGCTCGGGAAAGAAATCCCTTGCGTAGGACTCGAGATAAAATACGTTTTTCTCGAGCAAATCCTTCAAGATTATAGCAAGGTTTGGATGCCAGAACTTATGCGATGCAGGGGCATACAGGTTGATGACAGCTTGAATCTTGCTTAGCTTGCGCAACTGGCTATAGCGTGGTTGTGAGAACACCGGCTTCCAGGAAAGGTAGATTTCCTTTTGAACAGCCCTCGGATATGACATCCCAGCAGAAGCATTTACCTGGCTGCTCCGTGGAGTCCTATTATCAGTTAGAGTTGACGCAATCTATAATTTAGGGTCTGCCTGCGTTTATCACTCCTTGCCTTTTTCAGAAGGGAGCAGGTGAGTCTGCGCCACCCAAAGATGCCGTTATCAGTTGACTTGAGATTTTTCTTTTTTCCGTGAGTCATATGGCAACAGCCCCGACGTGTCATGGGCTTGGTGCGGTTCCGTTGTTCTTGCGGGGAAAGAGCGACCCCAGACCTTGTGCGGGCAGATGGGGTTATCTGAGGTCACTGGAAGCAAGGCGGACGGACGGTGGCGCAGCGGCGCAAGGACTCCGCCTACCCGCTTTGCACCGGCCCCTCACTCTCCATCTGGCGGAGAACGTCAGGACGGCGGGGCAGCACCGCAGGACAAGGAGAACAGTATCGCCAATGCTGGCGCGGGTGGTCAACACGAGGGCTGAAGCCTGACAGCCAACCGATCTGCACGAGGCAGGGAGGGAGCCAACCTGCATTGATCCTTATTTTGCTGCATCTACCTCTTCCGAGCAGCTTCATCGGTCGCGCAGGTACGACTTCGGGAGCAGGAGCTCTCCACTATTTGTCCTCGATCAAACTAGCCACTGAGGTTCAAAACGGCCCATTTTATTTCGGATGTATCTGGGTTCTAAACTCTTCATGATACCGCTAGTTGATCCCTGCCATGGAAATGGGTAACCTGAGCATTGCTAGAACCACTACCGCGGTTTCTTCCTCGGCATCCACGTCTCCAGTATATCCCAAGTACCCCTTTCCCACTTTTAAAAAGACAACAGGTGCCTGGGTTTTATCCGCAATCGGATCAGCATCGAAAACTCGCGACTCGACAACAGAATCCTCGCCAGGAAGATACCAGGCCGATACGCTAGCTATATTCTTGACGTTCACGGCTTTCTGGCTGTAGGATAACGGTAGACCGGACTCGGGTCGCCCAAAGGAAGACGTGTTAAGGTGGACCGTGGTCCGGTGGTAGGAGCCGTATTTCCATGGCAGTGACCAACTCTTTTCGAAGTACCGGTCAAAGTCGGGAGGCCGAATTAAGGAGCTGAAGACCCCCCCGAAGATCACCGTGCCGCCCATTCGCACGAACTGGACTAATCGTTGCGTGATAGCGTTATTCCTTCTCTTGGTAATTCCGGCATCTGGAACAAAGATGCCGCGGGGATTTGGGTGCTGGTCTAGAAGAGCCCGGGCTTCGTCAGCGGTTGTTGCGCGTTTGACGTCGGACTTGGCTTCGAGCTCTGTGACTAGACCAGCCCAAGTGGCATTTACTAGGTGCCGATCGTCCTCATCTCCGATACTTAGAAGGAGGACAACGGGTTTGCTAGCTTCGGGGGCCATAGTCAGGGCGATAACTTTTCGGATGAGTTGTTAAGTTATTAAGACAGTCAAAAACAAGGGAGATAGAGGGACCAAAAAGCCAGCTTATAACTCCAGGGCTCTATGTTGTGTAACACGTATACCCCGCATTTGTTAGTGCCCAACCGTGTTAGGCTTCAGATGAAAGGAAATTCACGCCCCCGAGACACAATTACTGAAAGGTGTCTTAGCCGGGTTCATAGAGCTCATTGTCTAGTGTAAGGATATAGAATTTGTTGAGAGCATGCGTGAAATCCCTAATCTCATTCGTCCCCTCCTTATATACTGTATAGAATATATATGGCCGGAATCAATATGCAATCCGACTATTTAATCCCTACAGGCCTGAACTCCCCAACACGTTCTGTGAAAAAGGTGTAGAAATTAGCCCAAGGGTCTCTCTCTCATGGATGGGCGGGTTCACTTATTGAACAATTGCCCAGATATCATACTACCAGTAGAGGACTAACAAAGAGCCATATTTCGGGTCTGCTCACTATCTATCTAAGTACAGGATTACAGCATGCAGTCTACTGCTCTATTGCTCTATGTTCCCTGGCGCGATATAGGCCTCTTGATCCCTCCCCTTTATCATTTGGCGGCGTTTGGCCTTCCGCAACCTTTTTTTCTTAACCTGATCGGACGATCTGAAGGGCAACCCGTGGATCGTCTGGATATGGTTCCTGAAGTGGTTCAAGTGTTGAAACTTTTCGTCCTTGCACTTCGGTGGTACACCTTATCGTCGTGCTGTGTACTCTTAGTTCGTATTTTCTCCGTAAGCTCTCGGATCTCGGCCTCGCATTCAAGGCCCTGAACTCGATATCGACTATTCTTAAGCTGTGCCCGCCTCTTCTTAAGCTCTCCAACCTCCGGGTCTGGTTTCGCGTTTGCCCACATCTTCCTTCGGAACTATGCCTCTCGTCGCACGGAGATCGAGAGTGAGGCTGACGTGTGAGTAGCTTGTATAGCTGGTCATCTCTCTTCTCTTCTAGGACAGTATTCTGCACGTCGAACTAGACAACCTTGTTCAAGTACGCGTCGTGGAATGTAAGGAACTTGGGATTGTGGCGCATTATCTGCTCGGACTGGGTCTGGTGCATCTCCTAGAAGACTTGGTGAGCATTTCCGGCCTTAGTTGTATACAGGAGACAGCCGGCATACCATTTACTTCCTTAGAAACTCCGCTCCGAGAGAACCTCGGCGTCCATCTGCGCTCGAATCCCTCGTCTCTCTCTGCTTTTGATCGTTAGCGTTCGTTAACGTGGTAGATTGGACTGTTTTTGGCTAAGAGAAGGCATAGACGCTCAAGTATGCGCTCTATGTTTGAGTTCGAAATATCCCCGCGGCCACTGCCCTTCTCTTGTTTAAAAGTCAATCGTGTCGAGCCTGCTGGAACTCTTTTTATCGAGCGGCCTGTGGGATAATGCCGAGACTACTCCTGAAAAGTAGGTGTATCGTGGTCAAGGGCATCGACTGGCCGCTTCGTACTGCGCTTAGGATGTGTTAGCAGAAATATAACGCTAGAGGTCACTGGATCAACTCACAATCTGCGGTGATACTTGTCCATACCGACGAAGGCATTAGCATCTCCGAGTCATGCGGCGATGCGGCGATGCGGCGTCTGCAACAGTTTCCGGACCGGTCGGCACCGAAACTGTAGATATATAGTCGGGCCCGACAGTTGGGTTTATTCTGGTTGAGCGCAGCCGCGCAAAAGTCCCTTGCAAGTTCTTTCGATGGTCGGAACTGATGTCTATCTTTACCATGTCGCCCTTCGTCACATCACCAAGGTGCCCACGTCCTCGAAACCTTTGGCGAGTAATCGAGCAAATACGGCAACAGGCCAGAGGAGTTTAGGACCTGGGAAAATGTAGGCTTCGGTGCATCTGATATTACGATTGCTGAACCTAACATCAGATTTTAACGGGGAGAAAATAAAGAAGGAAAGAGTTAAGGGATACATTTTACGCAGCTTCGGTGCAGACTCGAGAGGAAGAGCCTGAGCTCCCTGTCCTCAAAAAAGGGTCAGGGTCAGCTCCTCAGAAGTCGTCATAGTTCGCTCATATTCACTAACCCAAGAGGGCTGGCGGCGAACAGATCATGCAAGTCAACCAGATATGGGTCGCTGGCTACGAGAGAATTACGTCCGGCTTGCGGATTCTCTACCTCAGACGCTGGGATTGGACAAAGAGCCCTACCAGGACTCTTCCACAAACCCGTCTGGATAGGGCTGCAAGCTTTGTTACTATATCCTCATTTCCTCTCTCAAGACATGATCGATTCTCCCAACATATATTCCCAGCCTTCACTCGTTTTTATCTCGTTTTGTAACGAGTATGCCAGATTAACTACTTCTTGCCGTTCCTATACCGTCCATGGAACAAGTCGACGCCTGGACGCATCAGTTTTGCCTTGCCTGCGAAAAGCAGACGGAAGGCCCTACCTACTGCTCGGAATCATGCAGCCTGGCTGACTTTGAAAAAACACGTTCAACGTCGTGTTCTCCGGGCTTCACCTTGCCGTGGTTGAACCATCGGTCCCAAAATTTGTCAACTACTTCGAGTTCTCACAGTTATCTCCACGCGACACCAAGATTCGCTCCCAGCAGTTGGGAAGCGTATCAGCTATCTAATAAATCCGACGAGGAACTTCGTGCGTACGCTTGCTCATTGGAAAGTCCCAGACACCAACGACGACAATCGTACTAGGCTCCTACAATCCACGCATTGGCCCTGGACTCCCTGCTGGGTTGGCGGATCCATCCGAAGTGCCGAACTGTGGCACTGTCCGTCAAGGTCAATCCGTTGTTTACCCGGCGGCTTCCGAACGAACATGTAACGACTTCTGGCATGGTTCCATTCAGTAACTCCGCGGCCTGCCGGTAAGCCAGCTGGAAAGAATAAAAAAGGGAAATTCGTCTGAGGGAGGTCGAAAGAGGATCCTCGTTCGAGAAGGGGCCCCTCTTGCAGCGGACGCTAAATCCGCATGAGCATCTTGCATAATTATTCTCGCTCATAGTAAGTCATAATAACACAGGGATACCATAATACCAGAGTAAACTCGAGGACTTCCAGCAACCCCTGAGGCTAACCAACGCCATAGATTCTTTGCCGATTACAGTTAACCCTGTCTGCGAGGTGTTCTGGCGTTACGGCCCACCATAGACCAGCGGATTCTTCTCTGCCGGTAGACTCTTCAGCTGGAGGGAAAGATGGGAAACCTTGGATTTTCCTGCAACACTGTGGACGTTCGGGGGATCCAGGGCATTACCCAGCTCGACAAACATTACGCTCCTATGACCCGTCAGGAAAATGGTGGACTGTTCAAGCCAGGTCTATGATGCAAGGGGGTTTAGAACCAGCCGATATCAAGGAGCGCCATTCCTAGTCGACAAGGAGACAGTCGCGTTTGAATCATGTCTCTGATACGTCGCACTTGGCCTCCGAAATCCTTGCTTCTTTCCGAGCGTATCTGCAGTACATAATCGGATAGTCACAGTAGAGAGAGACAATAATCCCGATTTGCCTACGGTGTCAAACGTAGCTTAACGCTTCCCGCCATAGGGACGGTACATGAACAATGGAGAACGACTCGTGCGATTGGCCCGCTATAGTATAAGCACAGATCAGAGACGTAGTCTGGTTCAACCATTCACTTTCAAATGCTGCGCCATGCCGGAATACCGCGTATCTGAGCACCCCCTCCGTCGGTTTTGTCCCTCCCAGTCACCTTATGACTCTATTCCCCAGCGTCTGCACCTCGGCATTCCTCCATGACCAGAAGAAGCTCCTGAAATCACACAGAGCCACCGTCCTCGCCGCAAGAAGGACGACGAGCCAGTCATTCGCTACCTGGAGACACAGACACACCAGGCGGACCCGGAGTCAGCCGTCCACTCTCTTCACACACATCCGCCGCCGGAGGCCAAGGCCCTTCGCCGCCGACTGCCGCTCGCTACAACACCTATCCGAGGAGCAGATACAGCTATACAGACAGAGCGCCTCGCCTAAGGACATGGTCGCTCGCCGGCCATCGACCGCCGATCGCCGGCTGCTGAACCCGTCGTCCGGTTACGACGGCTCGGACACGCTCTCTAACGAAGGCAAACCCATCAAGAACGAGACAATAGCCAACACAAGGAGTCGGAGCACCCGCAAGAACCGGCACAGCATCGCCGTAATGCCCCTCTACCCGCCAATTAACGACGCAACGGACTATATGCCGCCCCCGCCGACCCCGGCCGACGACGCCGTGACGCGCTCCTCGCGCTCCACGTCCTCCGCCTCGAGGAACACGAACCGCCTCTCGATAACCCTCCCCATCGCACCTCCGACCTCCGACCCCACGCGCCCCATCTCCGCCAACCCGGCGTACCCCTCGCTACCGGGGACCCCCGCACGCCAGACCCCTTCGTCCGTAACGTCGCCCGCTTCCGCGAACGAGCTCATCATCGCCATCGCCGCGCAGGAGCACCGCGTCATAGAGCTGCGCGAGGAGCTCGGGCGCGCGGAGGACGACTTGAAGAGGGTGAAGCGGCAGTGGACCTTGCACGAGGCGTACCGGAAGCCGGGCGAGCAGGCGCGGGGCGCGGCGGAGCAGGACGTCCCGAGGGACGACGAGGGCGCGAGGCGGAGCGCCGACCTCGATAGGCGGAGGATGCTCCTGCAGCAGCAGGGCGCAACGCGGGAGAGGAAGCGTGTGTTCCAGGGCCGCCACGCCCGGACCCTCTCGCTCCTCTCGCCCACCAAGCCCGCCGACGAGGCCTTCCCCGTACTCGAGGACCGCGACGTCGAGATGGCCGTCTCAGACCCGGACCCACAAGTACGTAGGTGGTGTGCATACTTTTCGCAAGTCATCCGTCTCATCTTCTCCGGGTTGTCCGTTCGTCGGGTTTCGTTAAATACGTCGCTTATTCCACTTTGACCGGCAGTCCTACGTCTTCCTGTATTTCCCTTCTGCAAACCTTAATCCGTGTTTTAGCTCGGAGTCAACCAATCTCCCCCATATTATTAGAGACCTACCTTACAGACACACCCAACAACGGATATCACAGATAAACCGCCTCACTCAATCCGTGGCACTATAAGCGGTTCAGTCTAACACTCAACATTCAAGATGG
Source organism: Scopulariopsis brevicaulis (assembly GCA_017657125.1). NCBI lineage: Eukaryota > Fungi > Ascomycota > Sordariomycetes > Microascales > Microascaceae > Scopulariopsis > Scopulariopsis brevicaulis. The sequence goes on from JAGFNX010000330.1 coordinate 8,972, forward strand.
CCCAAATGGATAGGGAAGTCCCATCTCATTCCATCAGCTCTCTGTTTTTCAAGGTATGCCCGCATTTCGGGGCTCGGAATAGAATATTCTCCAAGTCGCCGTAATATCATAGCTAACCTTCAGAGCAGCATCTCCTGACGTACCCCGTTGTCAAAGAAGGTGTGTCTGCGTTCCAGGACAGCCAGCTAGGTCAACGATCGATACAACTCGGTGATACAGCGTATCGACGTCTCGCTGAACCGGTCGCCCAGTACCTAAAGAAGCCGTACCAATATATCTTTCCTTATATAGAAAGGGCAGATCAAGTGGGGGATCAGACCCTCTCCAGGGTCGATGGGCGATTCCCCGTTTTCAAGAAACCCACGGACGAGCTCTATACTGATGCAAAAAACCTTATGCTCTTCCCCTACCACAAAGCATTAGAGGGCAAGGAGCACGTCTTGGAGGCATATTCCGCCGAGTGTAAGAGACTTGGGGGAGGAAGCTTGCTCGTATACAGCAGGGCGCTTGTCGGCGCTGTCTTTACCATCGGAGGCGAGACTCTGGATTGGGTTAGGGCGAGAGGAGCGGAGGCGAAGGACATGGTCAACGGAGAAGCTAGCTAAAGAACGGAGAACTGGTCTGGGAAGTCAAACTGCGCCCACCGAAACTGGAGCGAGGAGGCGCTAATTTTAACGAAGAGAATTATTGTTTTTAGGAGCGAGTTCTCTTAATACTGTTCCTAATTTTTTTTTTAAAGTCTTGCGCTCTTAAATCATGGTAACCTGGCATCTCGATTAGAGAGGCATGCAACCAGCTGCAAGCGGTAGACAGAGGACGGCAGAACCAGGTGCCATGGAATATAGTACAGCCATACCTGGAATCGACCATCGCGCTCGTTGGCAAGGTCCTGCGACAGCCGGCGATGGGCGAGATCCTCCAACACGTCCAAGCAGCAGCGAAATGCACACAGAACATGCAGGCAGACGTAACCATCATCAAGAACTCCGTCGGACTGAGCACCGCACCGCCAAACAGAACCAACTTCAGCAGAGACAGACCTACAGCCGCGTCCTGGGCGCATGTGGCGGCCCAGGCTAAAGGATCTCCGCCACACCCCCCGCCAACGTCCACAACCAAGACCCAATCCACAGTCACGGCTTACAAGGATCGAGTTGTCACAGTCAAACTCAAAGACAAAAGAATCACCCAACGATATCGAGCACACTCGATAGCCTGGACTCGACAACAGGTAGAGGCGTCGATACGCGACAACGCAGCAACGAATACAGTCAAGGTAGTTGCAGCGCACCAACTCAAGAGCGGCGACATACAGGTATTCACAAGTACAACGGCCGAAACCTTACAGCTCAAGGAAAACAAGGAATGGCTTAGGGGTCTTGGAGAACACGCGGAGCTCATCGTGCCAACCTATGGAGTCATCGCCCACGGCATCGCCACCAGCTCCATCAACATCAAGGACCAGGAGACAACGGTCCAACAGATGCTAGCAGACAACTCCACAGTGATCCCAGACGCAAAGATCTCATACGTGGGATGGCTAACGAAGGAAGCTACCCTCAAATGCGCATCCTCGATCGTTGTTGAATTCACAGACCCAGAAATAGCTAACGCAATCATCTACGCTGGAATGGCATGGGACGGGCAGATACACCAATGCCAACTCTACGACCGCGCCTGCAGAGTAAAGCAATGCTTCCAGTGCCACAACTACGGTCACATCGGCCCTCAATGCAACGCAACCCAATCTTGCGGCTATTGCACAGAGCAGCATGAGACAAAATACTGCAGGCAGAAGGGAGTGGAGGGATTCACCCCCCGATGCGCAGTGTGCAAAGGTGCTCATACTGCATGGAGCAACGCCTGCCCAGCAAGAAGGAAGGAGATGCGAAGGATCGAACAGGCCAAGGAGGTCCGCAGCATCTACTGGCACGTCCCACTGAGGGAAAAGACCGCACCACCAGGAACGGACCATACACGCGCCAACGCCCGCAGAGAGAACCACACACGCACGGCCCCGGTCCCGCCACAATCAGCGACCGAGAGACCAAGGGAAACGAGGCCCACAGCACCAGAGGCTAGCATTCGCCCGGAAACGACACCTACAGAAGCCCACATGCCTGCCGAAGCGGCCGTACCAGCCAGAGAAACGGCAACTCAGACACCCGCAGCCCCTTCGGTAGTAGAGGAGTGGGGAACACCAGCAACGCAGCCAGAGGCCACCCGGGAACAGGAGCTGATAATCGACCCCCAACTGTTAACTAGAGAACCATTCTCCTCTACAGAAATCGCTAGGCATGAGCTACCTAACCCGTCCCTATACCCCGAGGAAGGACTCGAGGGAGCTGCGGTGCAAGAAGCAGATTCATGGCTAGAGAATCTGGCAAATGACAACGCCAACAAGTGGCTACGCGGTATCGAAGGGGACGAACCCTCCCCACCCACATCTATGGCAACAGACACCCATACGGCCCGTGGGACAATATACAAAGGGTTCAGGTGCCCAGCGCACCAGGACATCTACAACGACTGGCCAACCCAGGATGCCGAACTGAGAATTGCCAAATGCATGAGGATATGCGTATGCTGCGGCAAGGACTTCCCAGTGGCAGCCGAGCTGCGCAAACACATGAGGAAGGTACCGGAATACGCCCAAAGAAACTTAACAGTATACATGGAACCGGGAGGCAGAGCGACCGCCTCGACGCCTGCCTGGACCCGGACACGCCAAACGGAACCCCCGGCCGGCCGGCCTGAGACCCGGACGACCCGGAGCCGATCCACCATAGATAGCACCGACACAACGCCACCACCGTCATGTTAGGAAACCAGGAGCTACGCATCTTACAGTACAACGTCCGGAAGTCAAGGGATGTCGTCCTTGCCAACCTATTTCAGAACCCCAGAGTACTGGAATACGACATCCTGGCGATACAAGAACCCTGGCGTAACCCATTTATCAACACATCCTACCACCCTCTCAAGTCACACTTTCACCTAACCTACCTCGAAGACCCTTTAACAAGGGCCTGCCTCTATATTAACAAGCGGATCGACTCTAACACCTGGAGCGTCACGTTCACCTCCAAAGACATCATATCCCTGAAGATCACGAGCCCCCGCTCCAACAGGGACATCCATATCTTCAACGTCTATAATGAAGTGGGAACCGAGACGCTGTCTATACTTGCTGAAGCTATACGCAATCTAGGTGGACAGGACGCTATCGTGCTCGGCGACTTCAACCTACACCACCCTCTCTGGTCAGCTAGATATCGGCGTGCCGGACAGGGACCAAGTGCCCAACAGCTCCTCACAGTAATTGAGGAATTCCAGCTCCAGCTGCTCACTGTGGCCGGAACTACGACCCACCGCTGGAAGGACGGAGAAACGACAATCGACCTAACCTTTGCCTCGGAGGACCTAGCGTCCCAAGTGATCCACTGGAAAATCGACCACAGACTAGACTGCGACTCCGACCACCTTCCGATTGCCATAGCCATTAACTGGAGCTGGCAGCCGTCTACGCCAACAAGAAAGCGGCTATGGGCAAAGACAAACCCGGTCACACTCCGACAGACGGTCAAAGATCACCTGGCAAGCTCTGCCGCTACAGACCTCAGCAATGAAGAGAGGATCGATAATCTCGTCTCCTCGATCATCAATGCTCTTAACGCAGGCATAGAGGCATCCACACCATGGTCCAACCCATCACCTCGCTCGATCCCGGGATTTGACCAAGCGTGCAAGGACATCTGTACAGAGGTCCAGCAACTCCGCCGAAGATGGCAACGCACAAGGCAAGACGACGACTACGAAGCCTACCGACAAGCTCGCAACAGGAAAGGCCGGCTTATACAGAAGACGCTCCGCAACAACCACCGCCAAAGGGTTGAGGATGCATCTGCATCACAGTCGGGTCTCTGGAGCCTGGTCAAGTGGGCCAAGAACCGGCATAACGCATCGCCAGCCTGCACGCCGCCACTCGTGAAACCAGACGGAGAGCTCGCCCATCAGCCTGAAGAGAAGGCAGAGGTCCTACGCCAGTCCTTCTTCCCGCCACCATCTCAAGCAGACCTCTCCGACATCAGAGAATACCAGTACCCGATGCCAATCGAGTGCCCAGACATCACAGTGCCAGAGGTAGAGCGGGCAGTGCGGACTGCCTCTCCGAACAAGGCGCCCGGAAACGATGGCATCACTAATAGCATCCTGCAACAAGCGCTAGACATCCTGCTGCCAAGTCTCCACAGGTTGTTTAACGCGTGCCTCCAGCTAGGATACTGCCCTAAATACTTCAAGGAGACAGTCACAGTTGTGCTCCGAAAGCAAGGCAAGGATGACTACACGCAGCCGAAGTCGTACAGGCCGATCGCACTCCTGAACACATTAGGGAAGGCGCTAGAAGCAGTCATTGCGAACCGGCTGGCATATCTAGCCGACGTCTACCACCTCCTCCCCAGTCGACATACAGGAGGTCGGAAACTAGCATCGACAGAGCACGCCGTGCACATTCTCCTCCAACGGATACACCAGGCATGGGCGGAGGGCAAGATGGCCTCCCTGCTACTGCTTGATGTATCGGGAGCGTACGATAATGTCTCCCGAGAACGGCTACTCCATAACCTTCGAAAGCGTCGAGTTTGCCAGAACATCATCGCCTGGGTCGCTTCTTTCCTCAGCGGCAGATCTACTACCCTCAAGCTACAGGAGTATACGGCCCCTTCAAGGCCCATCGAGACAGGCATACCGCAAGGGTCACGCTTATCACCGATCCTCTATCTGTTCTATAACGCAGACCTTATCGAGGCCTGCAAGACGGAGGAAACAGAAGCAGTTGGGTATATTGATGACGCGTCGACCCTCGCAGTCGGCCAGTCAGCTCAGCGCAACTGCAAAACACTCAAACTCATCCATCGCAAGGCGGAGCAATGGGCCATAACCCACGGCTCCCAGTTCGCACCCGCGAAATACGAACTCGTGCACTTCACGAGGGACCCGAAAATGAACACCACACATGCCCTACGCCTACCAAACGCCACCATCAAGGCGTCCCCATCGTGCCGCTACCTCGGCATCCAAATGGACACCAAGCTCCGGTGGGACTGCCACCGCGAGAAGGTCGAAGCGGCAGCAACGAAGCGGCTGTCAGCATTATCTGCCTTAGCATCGTCCTCGTGGGGCACTGGACTAGTAAGCCTCCAGCAGGTGTACCGAGCAATGATCGTGCCCCAGATGCTGTATGGTTGCTCTGCGTGGCACATCCCTGGTACTGGATACACAAGCAGGGGCAGCTCTATGATTAGCGCTATCCGGAGAATCCAGAGGCAAGCGGCTCAGATAATAACCGGAGCGTTTCGGACGACAGCCGGGGCTGCCGTAGACGTCGAAGCATACCTGCTCCCGGTGCTACAGCAACTCGAGCAGACGCCACTTGAGGCAACGCTGCGTATCAGGACTAGCCCTATTTATAACGACATGGCCATGCTAGTGGAAAGCGGTGACAACCGGACAGGAGACGCGCAGAGTCCCTTAGGCCGCTTCTCAAGCATCTTGGAGCGCAAGTACAGCCTACAGCTCGACCGACTCGAAAGACGCCTGCCTCACGTTGTCCCGCCCTGGTGGACCCCACCATTCACCTGCATCAACGAATTCGCAGAGGAGGCAATCAAGGAACACGATACGACGGAGTCAGGAACTATCCGCATCTACACCGACGGGAGCGGCATTAACGGCCACGTCGGGGCAGCTGCGGTAGCACCGGAGCTCCACACGCAACGGACCCAATACATGGGCACGTCCAGCACTTCCACGGTATACGCAGCAGAACTTAAGGGAATGGTGTTAGCATTAGAGATTGCGCTGGGTGCATACTTAACCGCCCACGCTCCCCGCAAATGCGCTATCTTCACCGACAACCAAGCCGCCATCCAAGCGATCCAGAACCCTAAACAACCATCGGGCCAGTATATCCTCTTTGAGGCCGTTCAGGCCCTCGACAGGCTCCGGGACAGCGGGTGGACGGTGGAATTCCGATGGATCCCGGCACATTTCGGAGTTCCTGGTAACGAAGCGGCCGACCGCGCAGCCAAGATAGCCGCAGGATACGACCCTGTGACGCAAATAGTCCTAGGGCCCCCACCAGAGCCGGAATCACTCCAGACGCTCATAGCAACCACGAAGACCACGATCCGGCGGACAATGAGAAGCGAGTGGGAGCTATCCTGGCAAAAGGCCGAGCACGGCAGGGAGCTCTTCAAGCTTGGGGTCCAGCCAGGAAAGCACATACTCGCCACACATGCAGGTACACACAGAGCAATCAGCTCTGTCATCACACAGATGCGCACGGGCAAGATCGGCCTCCGCGCATACCTCTACGCCATCAACAAGGCCGACACCGACAAGTGCCAATGCGGCCACGGGCGCGAGACCGTCCTCCACGTCCTCCTGGAATGCCGGAACTGGGCAGACGAACGATCCCGGATGTGGGCAGGCAAGCATCCATGCGTTGACATCAAACGCATTCTCTGCAGCTCGTCAATGGCAGTACAAGCAGCAAAGATGATGATCAAGACAGGGCTCCTGGGCCAGTTCCAGGCAGTTCCGCCGACAGTACTCAAATACTCATAGCGTAGACGAGTGATTACTGGGTATACAGAATCCGAGGAGGGTCAGGAAAGGCCCGACAAGTGCATAGACACAGAACAGCTATTGAGACTATCAGCAGGGTAACCAGATTTGCGCTGACGGAAGGAAATGCGGCTTTGCAAGAACTACCTGTGTGAGAGCGGGAGAATTCTTGCAAGGAGGAAATTGTTTTCTGAATGCGGGGACCGGGAACCTGTTATTTATAGTCGTACGCTGCATAGTTACTAGTAAGGTGACTGGGACAGCCTATGAATTAAAAAAAAAAAAAAAAAAAAAAAAAACGC
>JAGFNX010000331.1:0-19554 GCA_017657125.1 Scopulariopsis brevicaulis
CGCCSCCMCWCCCKGTKAACCCCCCCCCCCCCCAACCGGCGCGATGCCACTGTAGATCTCAAACAGGGATCTGTGCCGGCGATCACTATTCCACCTCGGGTGCATGCGGGGTGGGTCTCGTGGAGTGTGGGGGAGGCTGCTGGGGACGACAATGGGTGAAGAGGCTCGTGCAAGCGCCGGCACTGGGTGGAAGGGGCACTCCGAGCTGATGATACACCCGACGGCTGGCTTCGTGCGTCGTGGAATTTGTCTTCTGGGCTTATGTGAACGCATTGCGAGGTATAGCACCGATAGACACGCGGCGTGTGCCCCCGGGCGCCTCGGGGTGAATTTGAGGACCACCACCCGAGACAAAACTGCCCACCACCCGCCATAGCGTGGGGAAACAGGACTGGAGGAAAAACCCCCATAACCCCGGAAAACCGTTTCAGCGGGGCTCGGCGCAGCGGGGTCGGACGGACGCGGCGCGGCGCCCCCGCCGGTCTTGTTCCCCGACATAGCAAGGATCTGCGCCCGAATCCACTCGCCCCCGGACAGGGGATCCGAAGCCGACGGCATTCGTCGCGCGACAGGCCTCACTCCCGGTAGATCTGGGGTCGCGTTTGCGGGTCCGTTCCGCGCGGGGACCTTCTCTCCTTGGGCGGCCTTTCGCCTGTGTGGAGCCTGAGAGGTGCTCGCGGGAAAGAAAGGCCGGCTCTCCGGTCGTGGTTCTGCGGCGGGGCGAGGTGCGAAGAGGTATTGCCAAGTACTATTCCGTACGTCGCATATATTAATTACGACGCTCTTTCTCCCGTACGGCGTTTCTTTTCTCCTCGTGGGCCCCCCGTCATCGCGGAGGTCTACCCTCCGCAATTCCTCGAACCATGGCCGCGTGAGTTTCGAATGCTGTGCTATACTTGTCCCTGGTTTATTCTTTAGGAAGCACACTGGGCACAATTTGCTCTCGGGCCGGATCACCTGCGTATTTCCGTTTCGGGACGCGTCGTTTCCCCGCTTTGCGGCGGGAATTGGACATCAATTACCGGTTTCATGCCCTCGCTTCAACGTTCGATGCGACGGGGTGCCTTATTTGGGTGTGTTCCTTGCATAACAGGTGTGACCCTTCCCGTAAGCGGCCTGGAAACTAATCCGAGTCATCTATATTCAGCGACCACGAGTCCTGGTCGTGTGTAATGAGGGGAGGGCGGTCGGGGGATCGACCCGTGGAAATAACCGCCGTGTGGTTTTAGCCAGAATTTGCCCCTCGTTACCAGACTCCGCGTATCCGTGGATCGGCGTGCCGATGTGACCTTGCGCAGAGCACCTGACCATCGTATCCCAAAGTCGATGGGCGAAGGTGTTTGAGATCCGGGCCTCACTCTTGAATTCATCGAGTCTCATGTTCCCGGTTCATGGCATTCCCCCCGTCATTGCTGTTTTGATTCATCCTCTTCTGGCTCGGTAGCTAGTTGTGCCAGCACCACCATGTGGAGCCAAGCGGAAGGGCCCCAAGAAGAAGCCCGCGATGGTAGGGCCCCAGCGCTCCAGCCTAGGGCCAGCACGGGGCGGCCCCGGGTCTTGGCGTGTTGTCAAGCTCCACCGTGGCAGCGTCGACAGGGTCTCGATGCCGATGGCTGTTTTTCATCGGCATTGCTGCCAAGTGGCGCCGACTATTAAAGATCGCGGCTGCCGGCGCGCGTTCGACGTAGTTGTGTTTACGTAGTGTGAAGTCCGAGATGATCGTCGCAAGGAGCAAAGTTAATCGCGGTAGCGTGTCGTCTGCTTGCAATGACGCGACTGTCTGGTTCTTGGCACTAGTCAGCCCCATAACCCGACTCTATACTTCCTGCCTGAGTCTCCTCAGTGAGCGTCACTCACTTACCTGATTAGGCCGACCCTTAGCCGGCCACAAGGGGTATAGAAGTAGCTCCGAACATTCCGCATTGAGCCTTGCCGCCTTTGCTGTCGGGAAATCGCAATTGCTCGTGCTTTCTTCCAGAGCTCGTAGAGACGGAAGTCCCACTCTATATAAGCCCCAAGAGTCCCTTAGACACCATCGGACGTGCGGAAGTAGGAACTGCCGCCCAGATGCGGCCCACACCATAAGAAACCTACTCGTCTATGCCGAGTAGGCTCTGTACTCTCTGTTCACAGCTGCTATTGGGCTTCGCATGAGGGACGCCGGGCACGGAGAGGTGCGCAGACGATGACCCCACCGGCGAGATGCCGTCCGATCCGAGGGTCGAGCGGAGCAATGTACTCGCGTTAAGTAACGCCCCTCGGATTCTGTTTATATGGTATTGTCGTTACATACGGGTGCCTCGGCATCATGGGGATCATGGTAAGCTTTGCTTCTATGTTTATCAACGCCGCCAGATGCGTGTCCGCCGCGGGAATATCTGTGGTCACCAATCTCCTAGCGTATATTTCATCTATTATTCCACATAGCAAAGTGTCCACGCCATTAAAAGTCGATAAAGCGAAGGGCCTAGGAGTGGCTGAGACACAGCACCGTGATACAAGGCCTCTCTCAGAGCGTCAAATCCAGAGCCAACTGGGTCCCGTCGCATCTGTTAACGCGGCACAAAGGAGAGGGCGCCACTGCCGGACACGAATACCTGAGTAACATCTATATTGTGCATCTTTTGTACTTGTAAACTATGAGGAGAGATGAGTCCCTGGACTAGACGGTCCGGACAGTCGGCCTCCGATATCATACAAATCGTACTTCTAGAACCAAGCTACGACGATGAGACGCAGTGATTTCGGGAACGGCGCGTCCATCACGCTCCACAGATTCTTTATACCATGTCTGCTAATATCATACTCTTTAGTCCGGTGCGTTCCTCGCGAGGAGGGTCTTCGGGGACGGCGATAGAGGCTTCCACCGTGCGATCGGGGATAAGCAGGCGGCCCCACCAACCTCATCCCCGTCGCCACTGAGATTTTCCTGCGCCATTTGTGCGTCCACCCATTGACGTCCGGCGAAAACCGCGCGCTTTGATAAAAAGGGGGAATTTCTACGCGCCCGTTCTGTCTCGGGTTCGACTGCGTAACTTCAATCCCCCAGTTAGTAAAAACACGGAAAACATGATGCACCGCGCCATTTTCCGTCTCTCGCCCGCCGTCGCGCTGGGCCGGCGCGCCCCGACGCGCATCACGCTACGCCCCGGATTCCCCGGATCCGGCTTCCCGAGATTATTTACCACCTCTTCTAGTCTCGGGGATAAGTCCTGCTCAAAGCAGCGGGACGAGACGCCGAAGAGCGCGCCGGTGCCGATGACATCGCTCGACTTCTGGAGCATGAAGTCGGCGTGGAAGCGCGCCTCGATCAACACTCTCCGCTGCCTCTTCGGCTGCACGATGGGAGACTTCACCGCGCTCTGGTTCCTGCAGTCGTTTTACGCCGATCTAGGCATGGGAACCATCATGGCCGTCTCCAGTACGTTCCGGGCCCCCTCTCCCCCTCTCCCTCCCCTCCTGCTGTAGTATCTGCTGACATCCACACAGTGGCAAGCGGCCTCTCAACCTCCATGCTCTTCGAAACAACCCTCCTCCGCTTCTCCCGCGACAAGCTCCCCTGGGGCATTGCGGCCCGCACCGCCGCGGGCATGAGCTTCATATCGATGCTCACCATGGAGGCTGTGCAGAACGCGCTGGACTGGCACCTCACGGGGGGGCTAGTGGACGTGAGCTCGCCCGGGTTCTGGGGGGCCGCCGCGCTGTCGATGGGGGCGGGGTATTTGGCGCCGCTGCCGTATAATTATGTGCGGTTGAGGAGGTATGGGAAGGCTTGTCATTAGAGTCTTGGGCGATGGGGTGAAGTTTGGAGGTAAGAGCCTACTTAGTCTACTTTTACGCTGGCTGGAAGGGCTGAAGGTTGACGAAAGATTCCCGATGTTAAGTACGACGGCAGCATCGCAATTTGTATAACACCATGTATAATAACTGTAGAAATATCTCAAGTAATCCAATAGACCTACTCCAGGGTGCCGGTGGTTTATCTTCGCAATGTATCGTCGATATAGAGTTCTACAGCACCATGGGCAACCCACCAGCTCCGTCACCCGGTCATCAACAGTTCACAGGCGCAATAATCTCCCTCTCGGGATCCATGCTCACATTCAGCACGATAACCTGCCTCCCATTCGAGCACGTCACTCGCACTGTAACCGTGTCCTTACCGAATCCTGACTTTTCCTCCCTCTCAAAGTAGTTGTAGTCCTGCCTCACGGTTCCCTCCCACGTCTGGGAGCCGTCGACGCTGACTTCGAGGTCTGTGATAGGAAAATTGCAGTTCAGCACCTGGAGGGAGAAGCTATCGAAGAAACATGCATTAGCGTCTAGCGGAAGTATATGCGAGTAAACGCATTGCTTGAAGGGGCTTCGCCTACAACCACCGCGACGTCCCGATCTTGTTTCGAATGATGAGCGGGCTGCTAAGATCGCACGATATGGTGTCAAACTCCACGTCCACAATCCCATCCGTCACGTCGGCGATTTGCCTAAAGGCGTCCTCAAAAAGATTCAGTCTGTTCTCAAGACAAGCGGGACAGCTGTCCACAACCTGCGCATGGATGTCAGCCGGTCGTCGCTCCCGGTGATTTTCAATGGTGTGAGACTGTGTTTACCATCACTTTGGTACTCTCAAGCGGACCGTGCACTTGGAGACATGACCCGCACTTCCCCCCAGAGGCCCAGTTTGAGGGGCCGATTCCTGTACCGGATATTCCGGCAGGAAGAGTGTAGTTTGCGAACGAGCACGTGCCGCCTGTGTGGCCGTTTCCAGTGAATGATGCCGAGCCTCGGATTTGGGCCACTGTGGGTAAAGCCAGAGCGAGAAGGGTAGAGAGTAGTTGGAGTATAGAAGCTTTTGCCATGGCGTATGTGGAATTTCAGCCAAAAATACGCAGATGGACATGCGTTGCGAAGGACTAGGGATGAAGCGTTTAAGAATCAAAGACTGGAAGAGCTATGCTGGTCGTGAAATGATAGGATTTAACGGACGGCCGTCTACTCAAGTCCACTGAAGGAGCGGCGCACTTGAAATAGACAATATGCTTGGTGAAGTGTAATGGAGCCAAGAATATGTTCTGGATAATAAGGTTAATAAAATATTGGACGGCACCGGGGACCCGGTAGCCACACATATCCGGTTCCACGATTGTAGAGTGAGTCCCCTGGGACGCGCAGCCGGCACAGCCCGTATACTAGTGAGGTATCCGAAATAGGCGGTGTTAGTGGATAGACGTATACATACGAAGACCCCAGACGAGCCATATTTAACGCACCCTATTGCTGCGGTACGTAAAAGTGTGTAAAGCTCTACATGTATGTAGCCAATATGCTTGCGTGTGCCAGAAGACATGTAGCATATATTAGCAATACCATGCCCCGTGTCGACACGAACTGGATCCCTTGGAACACTGCGTCGCCTGGAAGAGTGACCGGAGATTGTAACGGGGCATTCCGTAGGTAATTAGCAGGCCGCAATACCCATCCCGCCCCTCCAAGTTCTCGGCGAGGCTCGCCAAGTACCTAAGCACTGTCCCGCCCAATCTAACTGATATTTACGTGCCGCCTGAAACATGACTCTAAGAGACGGAAGTATGGTATGTTTTTTTCAAAGTCACGGGTTTATAGTGTGTCTATGTGGATGCACATGAACCAGGGGCTCAGTGAAGCTATATTTGGACTTCACTCATCATACCATTACAGCCGTGCAGGTATCTACCAAGTCAATCCTGCCAGTCTTGACCGTGTGCGATCAATACCGAGCACGCGATATAACATAAGCATGGAATGCTGGTGAGAATCTTCTGTGGAACAGCAGGCGGAATATGCTGACCTCTGAATAGGAACAGACATGGAGCTCTGGGTCCTGGCGGGAACATGAAGCACAAATGAGAAACGAGGCCGGACCCTTGGAAGGTGACGTAAGGGCTGTCCTTGGGCATGCACTTTAAGATGACGGCCAAACAATGACGGTAGGAGAGTGTCTACTAAATGATAATTTGATTATCAGCCGAGAATAGTGTGTAACCTATGAGGCGGGAGACTTGGCTAATACACAGTATTCAGGTCAGATCTCAGCTGGATAAACTGAACACGATTTTAGTACCTGCATATTTTAGGTCTCCAGAACATGGGTGACCAGCATCTTCCGGCATCAACATTCTCCGGATTCCACACGGATATCAGGGGCTGTGAGGGTATAGTGGGAATGAGAGGATATTGGCCACAGTTTACAGTCTTAATGGAAGGAAGAACAACTGGAACGTAACGGAGCTTCATAGTAAAAACTTGTCATAGAATTGTTCGCATTTCGAAACACAAGATGCCACCACCATGGGATTCGCCGTTCCCCCTCAATAGCCACAACTCATGATTTTCAACAAACACCCACCACCAACCCAATGCAGATTCGCATTCTTCTCAACAACTTCTCCTCCTACCGGAATATCCATCAGAAACTAGTCTTCCAAACAAACAAACCCACCCTAATGAATCTCCTTGACCGTGATGTCCACATCCCCGATAGGCCCATGCTCCAAATGGGCCCCCTTCTGCCTCACCATGTAATTATCATTACAATGCGAGATGGCAAACGAGTCGGCTAACTCGACGGCCGGCACGTTCCACGCGACGTGGCAGATCTTGGTGTCCCCGTCGTAGAGGTCGTAGCCGCCCTCCGTCGCGCCGTCGGGCCCGCTAGCGGCGATCTCAATGCGGTCGTGGGGGCGGGCGGTCATGTGGTTTACGGCCGAGGCGGGGACAACGACGCCTTTGTTCTCGGGGTCGTAGAAGCTGCCTCTGGAGGTGTTGTTAGTGGGGGCTAGGGGGACTAGGAGGGAGAGAAGGGGGAGGCGGTGGAGCGGCTTGCTCTTTGGTTTCTGCATGTAGGAGCTTGAGGTCGTTGGAGCGGTGCATGTGGTTGTTGATCCGCATGTGGATCCAGGCGTCCGACGGGTAAGGCATGGTGGTGGTTTAAGTTACCGTCTCAGGAGATTATTTGACAAGGTTATGTACGAGTTATGAAGTTTACATTTGATCCTGTGATCGTGGCCGGAAACTGTACCCTTGAATGGACGGGGTATATATATAGACGCATCCATCTTAGAAGAGCTCCTGACTATAACGTGCACTCGCAGCCCCTACTAACTCAATCGGCTTTTGAGTTGCTTACATTCCCCACTGTGGCTGATGATTGACACAATCATTACCTCGTTCCACCTAGGTTTTATGGTGGTCACTTGTCTTAATCAGCACCACTCTCGACGATGTGGGTGAACAAACTACAAGGCATCGGTTCACGTAATATGTAGCTCCTGTATAACCAAGCATGGTGGAGTCACGATCACCGGTTGAAATTGAAAATCGGGCCTGATCATTATAATTCACCATCCCATTATATACATTATCATAATAGATCATCACCGCCATTACCCATCAACACCATTACTTCTTCCTGTCACCATACGACCGCGTAGCATAATCGCCCTTGTAGACAATCAAGTCCTCGGGGCGGTAGTCGTGGCGCTGCGACAGGTAGCTGTCGAGGATTGCCTTGACGCCGTTGGAGTACCTGATCTGCGCGTCGATGGAGGTGCCCGACATGTGGGGAACCATGGCGTTGCCGCCGCCGAAGGGGTGCTCGGCGGTGCGGAGGGGGTGGTCCCTGGGGGCGGGCTGGGGGAACCACACGTCGCCGCCGTAGCCGCGGAGGTGGCCCTTGTTGAGGGCGTCGGCGACGTCCTCCTTGACGACGATGGCGCCGCGGGCGGTGTTGACGAGCCACGAGCCTAGGTCCCAGTTAGTCTATGAATCCTTCGCCTGGGGTGGGGTGAGAGGGGAGTAAAGACTTACCGGGCTTCATCTTGGCGATGAGCTCCTTGTTGAAGAGGCCAACAGTGGACTCGTGAAGCGGGCAGTTAATGGTAACAACATCGCACTGCGCCAACATCTCGCCGAGGTCCGCGACCCTCCGGCACCCGATCTCCTTCTCCTTGTCCGCCGACAGGGGCTGGTAGTCGTAGTACAGCAGCTCCTTGCAGTCAAACGGCTTGAGCCTCCTCAGCACCCTCTCGCCGATCCGGCCCACGCCGACGGTACCGACGACCTTGTTCTCGAGGTCGTACTCGTTCTTGGCCACGGCAGCCACGTCCCAGTCGCCGCGCTTGACCTGCTCGTGGGCGGGGACGAAGTTGCGGACGAGGACCAGGATGGTCATGATGACGTGCTCGGCGACCGAGACGACGTTGGAGCCGGTGACCTCGGCGACGGTGACGCCGCCGTTGGTCTTGTTGGCGGCGTTGAGGTCGACGTGGTCGGAGCCGATGCCGGCCGTGATGGCCAGCTTGAGGTTCTTGGCACGAGCGAGACGCTCAGCGGTTAGGTAGCCGGGGTGGAAGCTATTGCGTGGCGCCGACGTCAGTTGCGTTGTCCCGACTAGCGCCGAGGGGTGGGCCGGTGACGGGTCCCCAAGTGGGGAGTGGGGGTAAGGCTGGACGAGGTGGGTGGTGAGCGGGGTAAGCAACTTACGGAGTGGTGATGATGACCTCGGCGTCGACAAGCTCCTTGTCAAACTTGGACTCGGCGCCCTCCTTGTCAGAGGTCGTCACGAGGGTGTGGCCCGCATCCTCGAGCCACTTGCGGATGCCAAGCTCGTTCTCGGTCGTGCCCAGGAGCTCGGGGACCTAGCGGGGAATGCGGGGTTAGCGCTGCGTTCCCCACAAGTGGTGATTTCATGTCGTATCGAGGGAATCCTGGTTTCTGAAGATCCCGAATGCCGAGGGATCTCCGAGATGGACGTCCCATGATCATTCGCGCTTAGGGAGGGGGAGGGAGGGCGTCATGGCGGGGTCGATCCAGGTCAGGATCGGCTTACCCCGCCTTCCGACGCGTGGCTCCCATGCACACCAGAGCTCACCGAGGTGACTCTGGGGGTTTTGGCAGCTGGGCAGTCGCCGCCGGGGTGGTCGCGTGGCAACAGGGAATGACGGGGGAGCTCAACTGAGCTTAACAGAAAGAGAATTGGAACTCACATCCTTGGCGTGCTTACCGCCGTCGTAGAGAACGAGGAGAACCTTGACCTATTCGCGCGCGGGTTAGTATATTGATACCAATGGCGGATAGCTGGGACACGGGGCGGGAGCATGGCTAGTCTGTCTCAACGGAAGCCGGGAAGACGTACCATTGTGAAGGTGGGTGTATATAACTGATGTGTGGAAGAGGTCTTAAGTGGCTGATAGATGGTTGAAGCTTATAGAGCTGTAGTAAGGAGTGCTCGTAGATATGTCGTCAAGCGTGAGTGTAAGAAGAACGAGCAGAAACTCAATGAGCCCGGATGGGGGCAGACCACACTTATATACACCTCGCCCGTCCCGTAATACCCGTCCACGCCACCAACCAACACCATACACCATCCCCAAATCCCCTCCCTCCCTCCAACAGAATCCTGCCAACGCCGAGTGTTACCCGGGGCCTCCACACCCCCCTTCATGCACCAGCCCGTCCGGGAACCCCCTCACCGATCCCAATAAGCCAGTCCTGCGCGCCGTCGGTACTTTCAGGTGGTCAGAAACCCCTGTGCCACATGCGGCAAGGCTTGCCGAGAAGCTAAGCGTAGCTCCAGGAGGGGTCTGTTTCGGCAGATATACTGCCCCCCTCCCGCTCGTGACTAAGCGCCGGGCGTTTTTGGTGGTGGGAACCCCGCTTATACGAACCGGTGATACAACATGAGCGCCAGTGTGATTCGGGAAAGGACCGGCCATTCCGGGCATGATAATCGAGATGTGCTACCAAGGTTGAGGGGGAACGGAGCTGCGACGACTCATGCTCCGCCGTCAGTCGTCACACCATGTGCAATCACCTCCACCTCGCGGCCCTAAATCGTCCGTATCGCCAAGCTGTCGTTACCTCATCGGAGCGGAGTGGATCCGCGCTCGGGCTTCCGAGTGGACGCTGAGCCGCGAAGCGATGTGGGGCGCTGGGCGAAGGGAGCTATGATGTTAATTCCCCACTCGTTGACCACCTGCCCCGTTGGTCGCGCAGCACGCATTAGCCCCTCGAGATAAACCTATTTTCAACGCCGAGAGATATCCGAACGTCGTGTCAGGGTCTACGAGGAATCCGCCATTTCAGACGTCGAGGTGTTCGAGGTTGTTCGACGTGGGGAGGGAGGCAACGGAGAGGGATCGCTTGCCCTGGGAACCCTACTAGTGAGGCATGCACTTCCTTTCGACCGATCTGTGTTCATGATATCCCTGGTAGCATCATTTGGTAATCGCCGTTCAGATATTGGACATTCGATGATGAGATGCCCCTCAGGGTGCGTCGCTGTATGCAATGCCAGGAATATCTCCCAGCAGGTCCAAAGGGGGCAAGTGCGGGCAAGGCCTGACATCGCTCCGCCCATTGACTCTCGCTAAGAGAGACCATTTAGACCAGTTGCTCTGGAATTCTATAAAACAACATAGTCGTCTCACCAACGGCCTTTGGAATCAGTAAAACTAACTAACAGCTTTCCGGAAGCGCGCATGCCTGCACCGCTTGGCGTATTGGCCCTTTATATCACTATCAGGGGTGAGCATCATTCAAAACAACCTTCGCAAGTAGAACGCTGACTCGAGACTTGGTTCGCCCAGAACACACCGAGCGGTGTCACAGGTATCGTCTGAGATGGGTTTGACTACATAGCAACCAAATTTTGCTATACCACAACCCAAGAATCCATATTTCTACCTGATACGGGCATTAGGCCGTCCTGACAGCAGCTTGAAATCAGAGATAATCGATAGCGCACCTGAAAGTGTCAATGTTACATTTTAGTCGCAAGGCCCTCGAGCTTTCCTATGGATATCTAGGAGATGATGGACTGTGACGTGCCGTGTGAGATGTGTCTCAAACTTCTAGTCTAGCAGTCTCCTCTGGCTTATTAGTTGAACCATTGGAAGTTGGATCACGGCGCAAAGTGGGAAGAAGCTACACTAAGGAATAAAATTCAAACAGGGATTGATGCAACTAGAAGCTAATCTCGAATCTACGTCCTTCTAAGCCCGGTGACACTATCTTAGGCCCTCATTCAACTTACTGTGACTATACAATCCGCACGCTAGAAACTCATATGTACGTTCCCGGAGAAAAGTCTTGTCCCGAGATTTCTCCTAAGCAACCCTCAAACTTATTGACCTTTTGGCTTACAACAGGGACCTCACCACTTTCATGAGGAGCAAATGCGTTCTCCAGACGAAGGTTACGGACGTAGAGCCTCAGCAGCCCAAAACACCTCCATCACACACGCCGGTCCGCGGGCAACACAATCCCCTGGGGCCCTTCCAGCACCTGAATCCTCTTGTCCAAGAAGGAAAACGACCTGAGGATCATGGCCCTCTCGGTGTTACTCCCATCTGACCCGTCAGCGACAAAACGTCTGCGAGCCGTCTCCCACTTGGCCACGGGCTTGAAGTCGTCGTCACAGGTATCGACGTCCTCTATCAGCTTTGAAAGGAAACCAGTCAACTCTTCGTCTGTGGTGTTTGAGAGCTTGGTAGACTTTTGCTGGTTACCGATGTTGCAGCCTTAAAAGACCTGGATGTCGATGGGCGTGCTGCCATTCATATCGTTGTTGGTCATCAGTGCATGTCGGATTACGTGTGTCACAATATATAACAGTGTGTTATACGTTAATCAATGAATTACTCCCTGTCGTGATATTGGTGCTTTGTACTGTAAGCACTCTCTGGCGGTAGGGTTTGGAATACGGAGCTGTGTCTACGCGTGTATGAGTGCCGCTGATATACATACAAAAGTTCAGAGTTGTACTATCCTGGGATATACTCCTTGAATATTATGCTCCCGGTTTTACCATTCTCGTCGAGGCCCTAAGCCACCCTCGCCTAAAGGGACGGGTATTACAAACAAAGGGAGTCGCCAGCTTATGCTCCTTGATCGCCATGTGCACCCTGGTAGTAACCATCTCCATGGCCGATTAGCATTCGGTCTCCAACCTTTTCAGCCTTTGATGGATACGCTGATAGCACTGGGCGCGTCATGTAGTACCGGAATTTCTTTTTATTTTTCTATTCTACGGTTGCATACATGGGTTGCTAGCGGTATGCTATCTAAGGAAGACAAACAGTGTCTCGTCTATATCCTCCGTATCTTTCTGGCGGTAGAAAGTAGCAGTTTCCATCAAGAACGTGATATCTCGATACTATCATTCAACTCTCGGCGAAGGGATTTGGTCCGGGGAATGCCATAACAAAGAGCGCCCAGCCTGTTTACCGCTCCCGCTCTCAAAAATGCTCGACCTTTACCCATGGTCTCATTACGTGCATTGCTAACAAAGCAAACTAACATCGTCCTTCAGAAGAAAGCTTCGGCGGTAGCGTGCTTTCTAGGACCACTGTCTCGGCTCGGCTCGGGGCTCGGTCCGCCCGCCGATGCGCTTCTGCAGCCCGCCTCACCATCGCGCCAGTAAGGGACGAGCACGGTCGTTTCGTGCGGGCGCAGTCTCGCCGTTGCCAAAGAGGCCATTTGATCCGATCGGGGCGGAGCAGCATTAGAATCTCACAGGTTCCCAGCTAAGAGTTTAACCGCCCCGAAAAAAGGTCGGGATATTCCAAAGATAGATCATGACCGTCCGGACAACGGGTGATACACCAATCCCCCTGATCACGCCCTCCTGAGGAATGAATGATACACCAATCCCCCTGATCATGACTTGCACTTAGAATCAACGCCTGGAGCAGGCAGTGCCTTCTGCCCGAAACCTCGAACTGACCCCTTAAAGCCGAGCTCCTTGTCGTCAACACAACCTCCGCCAAGCCAATGACATCGCGTTGCGTCGTAGTCTAAATCTCAGTTCACAGCCCCCTCACGGATTTGGTATACAGAACAAGAATATTTCCCCGCAAGCCAACTGGTTCGTTCCAAGTTGAAAGGGGCGCCGGCGTTTCGGATGCCGGTCGCCCCACATAATCGGGGCGTCGGGCCCAAACAGAAGCTCGGACGAGTTTATCGGACCCGCCCCGCGACGGGGTCTGGACCGCCGCATGAATTCGCCGTTGTATGGAGCCCCACGGCAAGTTGAGGCCCTCGAACGATGAAGATCTAGTTTGTCCTAGGCAGACCAATCCCGTCGCTCACAACTATCAGTCAGGGTTCCATCGGGTGGGTTATGGTTACTTTATATTACAATAGCCGAGATCTTCCAACGGCCGCCCCATATCTTCAGATCGTGCCAAGGGCCGGGGCGATGGATGTCTGCAGATACTAATAGATTGCTCTGTCCTCCCAAGGCCTTCTGGTTTCCTTGGAATTTTGCTCTGGCGTTTTGTTTATGTTCGCTCTCTAAGTTTTTCCCCACGTGTACTTTAGGTTCTGCTGGCCGGTCCATCTTCTTGACTATAACGTGAGCCCGCCGCCCTTTCACTTTCCCCTCAACACGACATTGCCGCGGTGAACCGCTCTACGCTTCTCCTTACGTGTCGCTTCTCGCCACCTCGCCCTCAATGGTTCCCGTCGCGGCAACCCTCTCACTGGCGCTGCTGTTCGCTGCGCAGGCACAGGCGTCGTGTGGATATGGCACGCGCCTCCATCCGCGGAAGGAGGGCACTGTCGAGGTCAATGAGTTTGGATACGTGGGCCTGAAGGTGAGTAGCCGCACCCTCCCAGAGTCCCAGCCCACGCTGGTCTTTCTATGTTAGCTATGTTTTCTAAAATGTGGAATGACTAGGGGCCTCTTAACTGGGTCTCCCTGGACCCCGCCGCCAATTACCTCTGCGCAAATGGAACGACCCAGTCTCCCATCGACATGGTTGAAGGACAATTCACCCTCGTCCCGGCGAACACCCTCAATATCAGCATCCCTGACATGACCGAGGGGGCGGAATTCGAGAACCTCGGGACAACCATCGAGGTCATTGCTCAGGGGGGCACAATGTCCGTCAGTGAGACAGAATTTGCTCTCCAACAGTGCCACTTCCACCTCCCCAGCGAGCATCTCGAGGATGGTGTTAGTCACGCCATGGAAATGCACATGGTTTGGGAGTCTGAGGCGGGGGATGTGGCTGTTGTGGGTGTTTACATTGACGTTGAGGGTACCATTGATGGTGAGGAAGAGGTTGAGGAGTCGGTGGAGACGGTTTCTGAGGAAACACCTGTGGCTACGGAAAGTGCTGCTACTGAGACGGAAGTGGAGGGCCCGACCGAGTCGGAAGCTACGGCTACTGCCAGCGGGAAGCGCTCTGTGAGGATGGCTGCGAGGGACGGGATGCCCCAGCTCTCCAAGACCAAGGCGGCCAAGACCAAGAGGGCAGCCACGACTTTCCTTGAAACCATCTTCTCATCCGTCAGCGAAATCGCCCAGCCCGGCACCGTGACCGCCACCAAACCGCTCGTCATGTCCGAGCTGGTCGACCTTATCAACGCCGGTGACCTGCAAAAGTAGGTTCCTTCCCCATTTCCATGCCCATCTCCCATTCTTTTCCCCCGCCCCCGTCCGGTCACCCGCCTGCAGTAAAATGCTAACACATGTATACACAGTTACTCCGGCTCCCTCACCACCCCGCCCTGCAGCGAAGACGTAACTTGGTTTGTCTCGACCCAGAAGCTCCAGCTCACAGCCGCGACGTTTGGGCGCGTGCGCGATGTGATTGGATTCAACTCGCGGTTCCCCCAGAATGAGCTCGGCGGAGAGAACCTGCTGGCCATAGCCTCTTCCGAGGCGAGCGCCCAGGTTCAGGTGGGATCAGATTCGTAGCGGACAGCGGCCCGTTAGGTGGGTGGCGCAGGTGTTTTTGGAAAGGGGCACTGGGGTTTACTCAATTGGTGGGAGGGATTTATGTCTGGACATTATCGCGGTTGGTTAGCGGATGAGAATATGACGAGTATGATCTAGGATCATTTACCGTGGTTTTAAACGTTGTATCTTTCTTGTATTTGGACGCGGGGATACCCGTGTGACACGAAAATAGCCCATGTAAGACGTACTAGGCTGATGAAGGAGTGTGGTGTTCAATCAAACCTACGAGCCCCGATCCCGCACGGGGTGACGTGCCAAGAAGAGCTAGCGCGGACCATCTCCATGGGCCCGTCGACATCAAGCCACCGCAAAGCTTAGCCTGGGTGTCTCAAAGATGGTCCTTTTCCGGATGAGGACTTGGCGCTTATTAACCAGACGTTCATACTGGACTTATACTGGAATCTCTGACAAGTCGAGGAAGGTGTCCGCTCATCCTGGGTCTGGGATATCTTAGACTCTGCCTTAGCACAAAGAGGGAACCCTTTGGGGATAGTCCATTCGGTGGTTAGAATGGGCTCTTCTCGCACGTCATAAACTGCCAGAGTTCCGGTCCCTGATCTGACGCGATGTGGCGCTTCAGTTACCAGAGACCGTATATGTAGAGCTGTAACGTCTGTATATTGAGTGGCTTAAATGTCATTTGGCTGCTTGTATGTACGTCCTGTCACTTTCGCAGCACATACTAACCGCCTGAATCCGGCACGCATAAACAAACGCCAAGAAAGGAGCCTTTTTGTTCTTTTCCTTCAGAATCCATGGCTCGTTCATTCCTGTCACCGAGATACTGAGTCCTGTCCAATAGATTTCGGCCCAGTAGCTACTTTGACGACGAGACGTGGACTAGCTGAACCAGATTGAGGGCCAAATCGCACCAAAGGATGTGGCATAGGCCTACTGAACAAAGGAACTTACTTCATCCCTCTCTTGGCAAAAGCATGGGCCTGGAATGATGCCGTCATAGAATGGATATACGATTAATGTGACAGTGCTGCGCGGGCGCGATGACAAGAATGGCTTCCAGAAGATACAGGTGTAGTCCAGGTAGTATCGACCGACCAGGCTCAGAGCTCTGTATATATATAAGGTTGTTTCTCTGATGTCATGATATGTATGCATTCTTCGAAGCTGTCCCTGATTCCTCGCTTAAGCACATCGTGTTAGTTCGACTTGCACGCAACACCAGCCGCAAGTTTTCTACGAACCGAACTCTGCCCCTCGCCATGATGTGCACCAAAACAGCAGACTCCAAGTCCGGCAACCGTGGAGATTTATCCCCAACCCCTATGGATATGGAGGTCACACTCGGCGACTGTGGAGACTGTCCCCTTACCCTTACAGATACAGAGGCTACGCCCGATTATGGTGGAGACTTGCCCCGTAACCCTACTGATTTGGGGACCACGTCCAACAACGGTGAAGGTCCCTCCGCTGACTGTGTTGGGATTGGTGAGTTTTGTTCCAGTCACGAGCATACCTCCCACTTTCTGGCGATACCAGATCCTCCGTCCACTTCGGTGACGATAAATCGGACAACCTGGTGACAAGGAGGCGAACGTACCCGGTGATGGAAATGCTGAGACACAGCCTGAAAATGAGAAGTCGGGGACTAAACGCCCGGCCGAGGGTGTGAAACATCTTCCCAACGCTGTAGCCCATTACTAACGGCGGTAGATAACGAGCCGGAGACAGCCCCGCCGCCACGCCGCCGCAGGAGACACCGCGCCGACTTCGAAGAAGGCGTGGATATCTTCAATCAGAGCAGTTCGTACATAGCGAACCTCTTCGATGTCGTCGATATAAACGACGACTAGGAAGTTGGGTTCACCTCGTTTTCCGCGGGGGTTGTCAATGAGATGACCGATGCGGCGGAGTGGATCGTTGAGGTCAGGGGTCTGGAGTGTGAGCGGCAGAGCGACATCCGAAAGGTACGTTGATGGGTGCCGGAGGATCATTCACGGTGGAAAGACCTGAGTTGGGGGACGGGAGCTCGGCGGGAGATTGAGCGTGCGCAGACGGAGATTAGGACTTTTTTGAGGCGGATGAGGGCTGCTTTATTGGGCAAGGAAGAGTCATTAAGTCTCTGGGACCGGACGATGAAAGAAGTGAGGGGTATTCAGGCGCTCGTGTGACAGGCTCACAGTGTGAGTATGCTAGGAGTATTATTACTTATGACTGTCATTTTTATGAACTATGATATTGGGATGGGATGCTTGCGTGTTTAAACTACCTGCCCATCTACTAAAGACGTGTGGTGCGCAGGGCACGAAGCTCGACCCACTCACACCCCACATCTCAAGGGACGTTCCTTAGGAGCTCAGATCGCTCTGGTTTTGTATACAGACGTAGGGGATTGTCCTGAAGGCTTCTCAAGGTTCAGACAGGACGAGGGACGGACGTCAAGACATGTGTCGGTTTGGTTGGCGCCGCGCACCTCCCGTAGCAAGTCAGGGATCGCTTGTATGATAAAGACACACAAAAACGCTCACACACAAACACACACACAAGCGTACAAGGCGCTGACCTTGCGGCTCCCTATACGGGGGTAAGGCAGCATGCATTCTCTGTCTGAACGTCTGGGGGGCTAGTCCTCCCTTTTATCGAATAGTCAGGAGATTAGGCGTCCCCTATGCAGTTTTGGGGAAGTCAGGTTGTCAATTGACGCGAATCCCATTAGGTTTGGGGGATATAAGTGGGGGATGGCGACTTGGCCACGAGGTGCTTCTCAAGGGAGTAGGGGCAGTATCTATGGCACTGAGCTGTGTGCAAACGGATAAGCAGCCCTATACCGAGTCATCGGAATAGCTAGAGGAGCGTCAATTCGATTTTGAGCGGGGTTTAAAGCATAGACAATTTCGTCTGGTGTGGTTCTTCGGGCGGATGTGGCTACAGGTGTATAAGACGTGACTCCCGGAGGTGCCAGCTACGTCG
Source organism: Scopulariopsis brevicaulis (assembly GCA_017657125.1). Classification (NCBI taxonomy): domain Eukaryota; kingdom Fungi; phylum Ascomycota; class Sordariomycetes; order Microascales; family Microascaceae; genus Scopulariopsis; species Scopulariopsis brevicaulis. The sequence continues at coordinate 17,714 of JAGFNX010000331.1, forward strand.
AGAGCGAGAGAGGCACCGGCTGTACGAGGCCGACTTGGTGGGGTGTGGATTATATTATAAAATTGTTCGCTCTTGAGCTGTATGCTATAAAGAAATAGCAAAACTATAATGGAGAATTAGGCGACCCCCTATTATAGGGTTAGCATTTACAGACGAGCGACTATGTTCCGAACTCGACAGCCGACCCGCGGTGTGCCCTCGAGCGCGCACTTTGTTTGTGTTAAGACAAGGTCACTTAATCTCGCTGCACGCGAGCCCCCGCAAAAGTGGACACAGAGTACACCTCCCAGCGGGATAGGATATCTACAGGCCGACACTCCGAGACCGGCGGAGTATCTATCCGACACTAACCCGCTCCCACTTTCAATGTTTTACACACTTACGTTAATACATCCATGAAGATCGTGGGCGATCTGGCTGCAAAGATGCGAAAAGAATCCCGACTCGGTGCATGATGGAAGAAGCGAGCGGGTTATCATGTGTTTTCTATTGCTACTATGGCTTGGCCTCGGTTCGTTTCGTCAATTGCCCCAATGCCCGGTGCATTGGTATGCCGAATGGTCGGTTATGCATGCAACCCATACTAGGCATGTTCGGCAACAATGTCAATCGGCCCTTCCAACCTCGATTTACCCCATATGATGCCAGAGTAATGCACCCCGCTGACAGTCATTAGTTGGAATCACGGCAATTCTTCACAAGAGGAATCCTACCTCACTACAAAGGGTCCCGAACTATAACCGGTACGAGGCGGGGTTGAATGGGGTTGGATGCTACCCTCGAATCCTCTAGGACTACGAAGTAGGTTAGAGTCGTAAAATATCTGAAAGGCCCCACCCAGACCATCTCAAGCCGCGGTCATCGGCAGAAGCTACGGGATAATCTTCGGGTCGAGAGCCAGAAGTAGGCAAAGGGGCGAATGGGCTGGTGTCTAGCGAGCCATAAGGTGGGGTTATGACGGGTCTCTAATAACTGTCCTACTCAATATATGCGTTTATCATTTGGGCGGCGAGTAACGACTTTAAGTCTTCCACCAGCAAGCGCCGTGACATTCCGGATATCCCAAGCCAGTTCTCTCCATCAACACTTCACTGTACCGTCCACTCCTTGACCGCAGATCTAATTCAGCGCATGCGGTCAGTAATAGTCGCCACCTATGGTTCCTTGCTCAGCATCGTCTGCCGCTTCGAGTTAGCGTTCGAACTACACGAGGGGTTTATAGCACGTACTATCTCGGGCACATTACGGTGGAATATAAAGCTTTTCCATTGTTTACCCGTTTACGTTGTATTTTCGTCGGCAGTATCGACACTTCCGGCGCCCCGCAGACTGGGGCGCTTCCAGACTACGTCATCTCGCTCTAGCGCTGGAATCGGCCCTCTGCCGTGCTGGGCAAAACAGTCGCGCCGGTATCAAGGTCAGTGTCAGCGGCGAGTCGCAAGGGTAACGGGCTAGTCCTAGCAAAATTCGATGTTTCTGGCGCAACCCAGCTTCAACTTGGTATGATCGGGTGCCGCCGAAGCGAGCCAGGGGCCTGTCGGCGGAACCGAGGATCGTCAGTGGGGTCCCCACGAGTGGGCCTGTGAATCCCCGCTGTGGAGACCGTAATTACTGGGATCACTATTTGGGGTATGGTGTGGGGTATGGGGAAGATGCTGTGAATGCATGCATGGGTGAGTGGGCTCACGGGAATCTCGTCTAACTACGGAGTATGCTCGAAGTCGGGCCGACGAAGAGGGGATAGTTTGCAGGATAGTTTGCTATCCACATCCTCTGTGGAGAGACTACCTCTGACCATGCCATTTATTAAGTGTTCGTACGAGTAGGCAGTTGGGGGGAGG